>BPLR01002347.1:0-113736 GCA_021605095.1 Caerostris extrusa
ATTGCCATGAAACTATTGAATATGATAAAATATTGTAATATGCTGAACCTCCCTTTGTAATATACATATATTGTAAGGAGAGGAAATAGGTATATTCAAATTATTTAATAACAAAACGTTGCTAAATTAAAAACGTAAACAACACATAAATAAGCATACTTATTACAGTTTCAGAAAACAATAGCTATTAAGAGGTTTCCTATTGTTTCATTGTTTGTTTATTGAAGTAAAGTCCAGCCAGTTTAATAATAAACAATTAAATTATTTTAATATCAAACGACTATTTGAAGAAACCCCATAAATGTCTAAAAATAAATAGGTGGGTTAAAAAATAAATAAACCTATTTAATGATCCCTGAAAAATAAATGCATTTACAAATGTTTTATAAATATTTTTCACAGTGACATTTATTTAAGAAAATATAACTGTGCAAAGGGGGCACTTCATTCACTAGAAAAAAATTCCTGAAATTACTACTCCAAAAACAATAATAATAATAATAGAAATTGCAAGGCATTGAAAAAGCATAATTTTCAAATAAAATTTGAAACGTTATGTTCAAAATTTTTAGAAATATTTTTCAGAGTGACATTTATTTTAAAAATATAACTGTGCAAAAAAAAAAAAAAAAAAAGAAAAAGAAAAAAGAAACACTTCATACACTAGAAAAAAAAAAAATTCGAAGTTCCTGCCTCAAAAACAATAATACTAATAGAAATTTCCTGAACATAAATCCCAAAATTATCTCTTCTTTCCAAAAAAACCTCATTTCCATCAATTCACAATAACATCTCAGATCCGTGGCAAGATTATTTCGGAAACCGAGTGCTCAGAACTGCGGCATTTTCCGTAAACCTGTTTTCCATGTCTTTTACGTGCACGTATGACTAATAACTTTTAAGGGCACGGTGGAGGATAAACAGGAAACGACGATGATCTGGGAGGGGTACTTACATCGCTGCAAACGACATTTATGAGGGAAGGGGGAGGGCACAATGGAGACGGTCGAGTTGCCGCCATTGGGTGTGGTGCACATGCACAATTTGAGGGCCAGCGATTGAGGAATATTTATTATTATCATCGCCTGCATTTCTTAAACCACCTTATTTTTTTAATTCAGTTTACGTGATAAATCTTGGGGAAAAATGCACAAATGGCACGTAGTTGTGTAACAATTTTGTTGTTGTTTTCCTTATATTTGTTTTGTTTTTCTCATAGTAATTGTGAAGAGTTGAATTTAATACCACCTTCATACATTTTTAATGTACATTATATACTTCAGGGATGCACAGATGTCCATATTTTTTACATATAAAATATTATATTACATAAGTTCGCATGTTTTTACACACACATATATATATATGTAAAAAAATATATATATTTCTTTGCATATACGAGTATGTAAAAAAAAAACCATGAAACAATTTCACTAGTCAAATCCTCATAAAATCCTCATTTTTATTGTATATTATTTTCTCTTCCTGTATATATGTTTATATATATATACCTACAGAAACACATGTTTAGAAACGTAAGACTTGTATATTTCTATATATATATATATATATACATGTAGAAACATGCAGAGTCTTTTCTCAAATCCCTCATGAAATCCTTATTTTCTATTGTATATTATTTTCTCTTCATGCAAACACACACACACACATATATATACATATATGCATGAAGTGAAAATAATATACTATAGAAAATAAGGATTTCGTGAGGGATTTGATAGTGCAAAATTGTTTCTATTTTTGTTTATTTGGTAATAATCATGTAATCATGTCCTGATAATAAAAATATTTATTCACAATTACATGCACATAGGCTGATCCAAATAGTAACTTAACGCTATCAGAATTACTTCATTGAACGCAATTTCAAAATGGAACATTCCTTACAGTATTTGATAAATTCTCGCTAGTTTTTACAGTTAGTTGATAGCCAGGAGAATTGAGATTCTTATAAGAGAGAAAGAAAACTTGATCGAGATTATGCACTTAATTTTAATTTTTTATCTCCAGGCTTTTGCAATAAATTAAAAGAAAATTTTTACTATTTAAATGTTTGATTTTTATTTAAATTAGAGCCGGATTGTATTCTTATTCTTATCGTACATTAAAATAGGATTTTTTTTTTTTTAGGGAGGGTTGTTTACAAAAAAAATTGTCTATCGTATAACGTTGTTGTTGTCGTATCCCATAAAGAGTGCAAGAAAATCAAATATCGTGGTGCTCCTGAATAATATTGGCTATGCTGATTGCCAGCTCGGAGTATAAATGTTCCAGACAATACATGGAGGTTGCAACAACTGGGCAATCAAAAGGACGGCACATTTTTGGTATTTTTATCGCCATCAGCATAATTTTTCATATTTTTGTGATGCTTCAGCCTTAATCTTGTAAGAGTTGCAGTTGTTCTTCTATCAACATTCAGTTCTGTAATTTGGCATTTAGTTTTAATCTTAGAAGAAATTATAAGTTTAAATTTTGCCAAGGCATTTATATCTGCAAGTGACGTAAGAATTGCAGTCTGATCCAGACTTCCAGGCATTTTTGCCAAAAAATCTACAATTTCATTAAATTCAAATCCCCAAATTCCACATCCTAATGTTCAAGATCATACATGAAAAAGCGTTATTAAGAGCCTGTAAGGCAGAAAATAACGATCAGTCGGTGAAAATAGTAATTCCATTTGTTTCATCGTACAAAATTTTAAAATTAAAAATGCCATGTATTGTAGTATGTCACAAGCAAGAAAACAGTTGACCATGGTGTTTACACGATTTTGAAAGCAATATTATAATTAAAGAAGGATTTGCAATATTTTTTCATTAAGTGAAATATGTTAAAAATTCCACTCATTTTAAAATTTTTTTAATAATAATTGCGATATATTATCTATAATAATAATTCTAAAATTAAATAATTTTTTTATCATTTCCAATACTTTATGGCAACATGACAAACCTTGGCACAATCAATAAACTAGCACATTTATACCAACCTAAGAACTCTTATCTTAAGTAATATTCAAGGGATAGTTATAATTGCAAAGAGAATAATAAAACATATAAATCAAACCAATTTAAATTTCATATTGATCATGTGCTAATTTTTAGTACTTCAGAAGATAATGTAAGACAGATTAAAAGATGATAACCATTCATTGCGCCAGAACTTCAAAGGTTAGAGGTGGGGCTTATGAAGATAAAACTTCTTGTAAAGAAGCTGCCAGACAGTCAAGTCAAAAATCAGTCATTGCGAAAATCCAATTAATCATTGGATTTGTTCAGTAACATTGTTTCATACCATTCCAAATCAATGGATCTGTTTCACCATTAATCATTGGATCTGTTCCAATATAGATCTGTTTCACCATACTTTCTATAGTATGAGTTCTTTGAGTTAATATATTGCTTTTTTTTTTTTTTTTTTTAGCTTCTCAATTCTATATTTGGTATTATGTAGTACTGTAATATAAATAAAAATATTTCTTGGATTTATTGATAATTGACAAGCTATTCAACTATTCAACTACTGAGTTATCAATAAAGTCATCAACACATATTTTACAACTTACCATACAACGTTTTGTCGATGGAGAGTTCTATACTTTAAACTACTTTTTTAAAAACCACATGTTTTGTGAGACAGAGGGCACAATATATTGCTAAATATCGTAAGTCATCATATTAAGTAGATGTGGAAGTTTCAAAATTTGTCAAGTCACTTTCAAATGTAGTAGATATAAATGCAAAACGAACAGATTTGTAATAGTGTTTCGTTCTAATTACACCAATATAAAAATGCATTCATGGCAGAAAGATTCGTATTGTGATTCATTTGATGTCTTTAATAGTAAAGGTTTTGTAGTACCTCAATCGTGATTGATCGTTCGTTTAAGCTCATGTATAACTTCAGAAATTTGTTACATAAATAGTGTTAAAATAATATAATTATGAATATATTCTTCATACACAAAAAGTGAAACACTTGAAATAGACATTCAATTCATTTGAAAACAGCATTCAGATATAGCAAGTCACTATGATTCCGTAAACATATTTCATTATATAACAAATTATAAATTAAACTATTTCAATAAATAAATGGGGATATCATGTATACTTTCAGTTTCAGTTTGACAAATTAGTTGCGAAAAATAACGAACTATAGAAAATTCAAATGACTGTTTCTTAATGAAAGAAAAAATATGTTTTACATATACATTTCAGTATTCAGATATAGCAAGTCACTGTGAGTCAGTAACCACATTTCATTATATAAAAAAACAATAGATAAATGTAGATAACATGTATGTTCTCAGTTTTTTATAAGTAATAAAAAAATTGTGAAAAATAAAATGAAGAATTTGGAAATTCAAATGATTGCTTCGTAATGAAAGAAAAATACACTTTAAATATAAATTTGGGTAAAAATGTTTTAAATTTATTTAATTTTTAGCATTATATTATTTGTAAATAAAATTCCATAAGAAAATTATAGAAAATTTTCAAACATATAATTTATTAGCAATAAGACGCAAGGAAAAAAATGTGTTTTTATCATAAAAAGTATAGATAGAGTAATTAAAGTGTCACTGAAATTTAATGATTTTATTATATCTTATACAGCCTGACAATGCCCGACTCGTGGCTCAGTAGCAACGTGCGCCACTGGTGAGCATTAGGTCTGAGATTCAATCCACTGCTGGCTTTGTAGACAATGTTTAAAAAAAATGAAGGGACTCTATGGAGTTTGTGATGTTCATCATCTTGCCTCATTAGTCGGACTACCTGGTGGGAAAATTCCAGGTTTTCTCCTATACTAGAAGCAAATGCGGGTTAGTTCCCTCTAAGTCCTCCCGTAAAGCACTGCTCTCTTTCTTCAGCAACGCTGAGTCAAGTCAGACTTCTACCTACGGATGCTCCATCACAACAGAAGCTGCCCCTCCCTCCTTCCACCTTTCATAGGAACACATGGGTTCTTGGACTTTCTAAATATCTTTCTATCCATCAAATGGTATTAAAAAAAAAAACACTTTTTTTTCATCAGCGACACGAAGCCAAGTTACACTTGTTAGACTTCTACCTACGGGTGTTCCATCATAATAGAAATTGCCCCCTTTACCTCCATCCATGAGTAGATTACTCATAGGATGTCCGTCCCCCACTGCAGGCCCACTCAGGTTTAGGCACAGACTGTGAGAAAAACACGAATCATTGCCATACTCATCACTGTCATTATCATACTCTTCTGACAATGATTCGTGTTTTTCTCACAGTCTGAGAGCAATCAAAACCAGTTATACATAAATATCGTATGCAAATTTTAAAGTTACTTTAAGTTTGAGCTTTGCATCTCAATAAGAAATAAATCTTTACAAGTACAGGTAATATTGTTAAATATAAATGTAAATTTAATGGCTATTTCAAAAATGTCTATTTTTTAGAAAAAAAAAAATCCGACCTGAATCATTTTGTACTAAACAACTGAAGGTCAAAAACGAAAAGATTCAAGTTCCAAGATTTATGTGACTTCATTATTTTTCAGAACGGAAATTTGCTTTATACGAATAATTTTGAATTCTTCTTCATTGGCACAACAGCCCCGCGGAGGGCCAAGGCCGTCTGCCTACCAGTAGATGTTTCCTTTTTACGGGGTAGGGTTGTACGCCTTTCGGCCAGATAGACGGGAACTACTGTTTAAAATGGATTCCGAACCACTGGCAAACATTCATGCTACAGCCGTGACTCGAACCCATAACCCTATGGCACCTTGCACCAGAGCGGTAATCAATCGGCCATCAGGCACCCCATTTTGAATTTCTTTTATAATTCTTTATGACGAGTGTGATAATTCTGAACTTCAACTTTGTATCATAGTTCTGATTTCGTCACAATGATTGTTTTATCAATTTTCACAATATCAAAAAAAAAAAAAAAAAAAAAAATTTCTTATCTTTAATTTTAAAGCAATTTTATGAAGGCCCCTTAAATAAACTTCGATGTATGTGTAGCATTGACCAAAATTTCCGTGCTCTTTTTCGAATTATCAAACCGAACATCATAAAAAAAACTAATAATTGAAGAACAACACTGAGATGGCACTGATATGCTAATATAATTTATTGCTGTTTGAATGCAACTACTAATGACTGATAAAACAGAACAACATTAAGAAGGAAATCAATTCATCTTTAACCGATATTTTGGTCATTAGCGTTAATGAATTCCAACTTACAAGTAGTCAAGAAATTTTCATTATAATTGTTTGCCCTGCACATGAAAGCTTACTGACAAACAAAAAATTCTGAAGTTTCAAGAATAATTGTGCGCGGTATATTAATCTTATTGACATCACATAGAAGTGCGTGATCAATTGTTTCTGGTAATCCTTTCATGTTAGATACTAGTTCAAATCTATTAATTTATTCATGATTGAATAACTTTTGAAACAATGATGAGACCACTTATATCGTTATAAAGTGATGATGTTGTGTTGGAAATTATAATTTAATTTAATTGCTGTATGTCGTGGTAATAACCATTAAACAGCATGATTAATAACTACGAAAATGTTCAACGAATTATATACATAAACATAGTTTTGTATATAACGTTGTAACAATGCAACACAAGGTAAACAATGCACTTGTATATTAAACAAATTCTTTTATTTGAGCTTAATAAGTTAAAACTAATGTTCCTCCTTCTACAACAATATTATTAGCTTTAATCTACCCTTTATAATCATGTGTCCAAGAAGCTTGTTGAAGAATTACAAATAAATTTTGTGAAACCTGCTGTTTCATTGCTTGGTTGATACTACTAACTAACTAACTAAATCCCCGGCCTACTGGCAGATGTCAAAACAAGAGATATTTTCTAGGGTTGTCAGCCCTACTTAAACAAATTATGTACATTAACAATGTTTTAACATGCAGCATAAGGTAAACAATGCACTTGTGACCAATGACGTGAGGTACAAAGTGCCCAATGCTAGAAAATCACAATAATTTATTGTTTCTTATGCCACTCGGTACACAGCAACATCTAGACCAAGTCCAAGAAACACGTGGTCTCATGGAAGGAGGGAAAGGGGCCGCAGCTTTGTTGGGATAGAGTAACCGTAGGTAGAAGTCTAACTTGGCTCTAACTTTTCAGGGGTAGGGTTGTCAGCCCTATGCTCTGCAGTCATGTTAGACAGGGACCTGAGCATTAAAGTGGCGGCTTGCGGCCTACTACAAACCACCAGGATTCGAAGCCGAAACCTGTGGCACAGAGTACTAGAGCGCTAGTCATTCGGCCATCAGGCTTTTTCACACTAATTTAAAATCTTCAATACGAATCTGCCTACGAAATTTATCTGCGACTTGATGGCCAATTGGATAGCGCTCTGACCTTTGGTACTACAGGCTCCAAGTTCAAATCCTGGCTATGACATGATGCTTGTTAGGGGTTTGGAATCCACGTTAAACTCTAGGTCCCGGTCTGTTTAGCCCTCGTGTGCACAAGATGACCGTAACAAAAAACAGCAACAAATTAAACCAAGCCAACTACGAAGTTAATCTATAATTAAAACGATCCAATACAATCGCAAGCGAAGTTGTAAGTGCTTGCAAACTGCTTTTGAGAGATTTTTTTCTGATAACAGAAAGTTATAACTCCAACAATATCTATCAAATTTTTAAAAGTAATATTAAAAATAATCATAAAAAATATAAGTAAGCAACGTAGCACTTCAGGACAGTTTAGTGATATAGAGATGTATAATAAGAAAATTGAATCCAGCTGTATGTTTATAGAGGCAATTACGTCCATCAACAGTGTTGCTTAGTCAAGTCCACTTAATCAGTTTTTATAGATTTTGTCAGTATTCGGCGAATCCCAAATCCTTCGGTCACGAAACCCCTTTGCTGCAGTGGACGATTTATTTCTTCTGAGAATACCTTCCGATTGCCATCAGAGGCTGCAACATCCATGCAGGCCGAAGATTTTTGGCGTCAAATGCTTCGCTTCGACGATTATCAAGGTTTAATCTCCATCAACAGAGAGATAATCACACGCGAAGAAAGCAAAAAGGAGAGTAAAAAAGCACAAATGCAGAGCGTTGGCGTTATCTGGAGAGAGGAGAATCCTTGCGTTTTGAGTCATTACTTTAAAATAAGTGAAAGCCATTGCACGATGAAAAGTTTAGAAACTCCGTTTGCACGATAGGGAAGATGTTGACATTGTTGAAATTTTCATTCATTTTCTTTAGCAAATTTTTTTCATATCCGTTTTATTTATATGTGAGCAGGATAGAGGTTTTCAACACATACAAAATGAATATGCGACAAAATAAATAAATAATAATCCATGTTTTCATTTAAAACTTCTTGTTCTTTAATGTAAAGTTTAACTTAAAGCTAATAAATATATAGAAATTTGAAGTTTGTCGCGAGTATTCTTATTTCATTTTTTTATACGTGATTCTTGAACAACAATAATATAAAATTGCGCAATTCTTTGTTTCAATGGAAAATTTGTAGATTAATAAATTTTAGATTTATAGATTTATAGATGCCCTACTCGTGGCTCAGTGGCAACGTGCGCCGCTGGTGAGCATTAGGGCTGAGATTCAATCCGGCTTTGTTGTAGGCACTGTTTCAAAAAACGAGGAGCCTCGATGACGTTTGTGATGTTCAGCATATTGCCTCGTTAATCACACTATCTTGTGAGATTGTGCGCACAATACGGCAGTTCCCCCTAAAAAGTCATCCGGGAGGGCACTCCCCTCTTTCTTCAGCCAAACGGAGCTAAATCAGACTTCTACCTATGGGAGCTCCATCACAGCAGAATACCGAATTCGCTTTTACGGAATCTATTTTTAGTTATTAATAAAAAAAAATTTACATTCTCGACAAACCACATCTTTTATATGTCATTTATTTAATGACTTTGAATCGGTTTCACATTGCAGTGTTTCAGAGAGCAGAAATTTGGCCATTGTCGTTTCGTTGTTTCATTTATTTATTTTGTTGTTATAGTACAAAGAAATGTTTGCTTCATTTCTCCAAGCTGTCAACAGGAAATTATAGATTAAACAATAGAAATAAACAATTTAATAGTCTGTTGTTGTTTCAGTCCTTTTTAATGACTGTTTGTAAGAAATTTGTTTGCCCTTTTCTGGGATAAAATCCCAAATAGCCATTAAAACACCTGATTTGCATTGCTAAAATTGGGTTACAAATCTTGTTGCAGTTATAGACTAGTTATTTATGCCCCGGAGTAATAAAGCATACTATCTTGGTCGTTTCTTGAAGCAGTCTCTCTCTCTTTTGATTCTCGACAAACCACATCTTTTATATGGCATGCGTTTAATGACTTTGAGTTGGTTTCACATTGCAATGTTTCAGAGAGAAGAAATTGGTCCACGCCGTCCAAAGTCAATATGTCGACAGGCCAAAAAATGTTGAGAAATCCATGAAATGGGTAATGAGTCAAGCAGTTCCTCATTAAAAAATTTTTTTTTTGTTCATTGTGTGAATCTACGATCGCTTTTATGGAATCTATTTTCAGTTATTAATAAAAAGTAAACTTCAAAATTGCTAGTAGCTTTTAGAGTATTGGGAAAAACAAAAGACTTGTAGACATTATTGTTTTATTTATTTATTTTGTTGTTGAGGTAAAAAGAAATATTTGTTTCATTTCTCCAAGTCATCAACAGGAAATTATATAAAGCTAAGAAGAAAACAAACAGTTTAATAGTTCTATTATTTATTGCTACTATCTTCGTTAATGACTATTTGTAAGAAATTTGTTTGCCCTTTGAAGGGATAAAATTCCAAATCCTCAAACCAACTCCTGATTTGCATTGCTAAAATTACGATACAAATCTTGCTACTCTTATAGACTCGTTCTTTATGCCCAGATGTTATAAAGCATACTATCTTGGTCGTTTCTTGGAGCAGTCTCTCTCTCTTTTGGTTCTCGGCAAACCAAATCTTTTATATAGCATGCGTTTAATGACTTTGAATTGGTTTCACATTGCAGTAGTTTCAGTGAGTAGAAAATTGGTCCACGTCATCCATAGTCATCATAGTCATAGTCACCAAAAAAAATGTTGAGAAATCCATGAAATAGAAAATGAGTCAAACAGTTCCTGATTAAAAACTTTTTTTGTTCCTTGTGTGAATCTAGAATCGCTTTAAAGGAATTCATTTTTAGTTATTAACAAAAGGGTTTTTTATTCTTGGCAAATCACATCTTTTATATGGCATGCGTTTTATGACTTTGAATTGGTTTCACATTGCAGTAGTTTCAGTGAGCAGAAATTGGTCCACGTCATTCACAATCAATATGTCATCAGCTCAAAAAAATGTTGGCAAATCCATGAAATAAGAAATGACTCAAGCAGTTCCTTATTAAAATTTTTGTTGTTCCTTGTGTATATCTAGGATCACTTTCACGGAATCTATGTTTAGTTATTAATAAAAATAGACTACTAAATTGTTAGTAGCATTTGGAGTACTGTGAAAAACAAGTCTATAGACTATACAAGTAGTCATTATTGCTTTATTTTTATTTTTTTTTTGTTATTATAGTACAAAGAAATATTTGTTTCATTTCTCCAAGCTATCAACAAGACATTATTTAACTCTCAGAAGAAAACAAACAGTTTAATGATTCTATTTTTATTGTTTCCATCTTCTTTAATGACTATTTGTTAGAAATTTGTTTGCCCTTTGATGGGATAAAATTCCAAATCGCCGAGACAACCCCTGATTTGCATTGCTAAAATTGCGATACAAATCTTGCTGCAGCTCTTATAGACTCGTTCTCTATGCCCCGGAGTTACAAAGCATACTATCTTGGTCATTAAACCCATTATTATGGCTCCTCCCGATTGTGCGATATATCTCCATCACGAGATAAAGCAAAGAACCAGTGGCCAAAATACTTCCCTCATTAAAAAAAAACAGACGGATCTTGCAGCTAACCAGTGAGCTGAAATACGGAAACGCCAAATTTCTTAACCGTCCGTCCACACCCAAATCTTGAGTAATTAAAAGCATCTTTTTTAATCTTCCCTCTTCATTTATTTTTTTTCTTTGTTGTGTAATGGTGGGGAGTGCCTATTAAATGTACTGAATTTGATTTGGAGGATCTATCCATGCCATTCATTTATTGACTGCCTTGGGCCCTTGATGCAACTGTTGCTTCATCGGATTTGATTACATTAAAGAATTTCTCTATCTTTTCAAGTAATGACTCTTAAACTCGGCTGGCAGATTGCTTTCTGGGAACTGTATCTAATGGTAATAGTAACCATTCTAGGATATCAACCTCACCTCCGTGTGAGAAAAACTATAAAAGATATCTAAACAACTCAAGGTAGCTCTCGGCGTTGAATTCATCATGCTGGTGTCATTTATTACCGAAGTTTTCTTACTTTTTTATTTTCTTTTTAATCTATTATAAATTTTGCCATGTTTCATCAATTTTCAATTTTACGCCTCTTGTCAGTTTTGATTAAGTAATTTGTAAACGCCTCTTGTGCAGTTGTTCATTTGATACGTTTTTAATTATTTTTATTTTCGTTTTTTTTGTTTTTATTTTCCTCTTGCCGTATGTAGGTAGAATTATTTTTGCTCTGAAAATTAAAAGTAATACCTTTTAAATTTCGTAAAATTGTATATTAATTAATTTTTAATAAAGAAAAAGAGTTTTAATAGCAATGCCATAAGCGAACGAAATTAACAATAAAAAAAATTATCAGTTGAATTAATGAATTCATTAGAAATCAAAAACATCTTCATATACAAAAGTAAAAGTGAACTTTTAATTTCATTTTAATTCAAATCTATCACATTGATGCATAAATAATTACTGCTACACCACATCACTGTGCCTAGATCTGATTTGCCCCTTTTACAGTTTGGTAATGATGTGAGTGAAAAGTCTGACTGGGCTCTGTGACACTCTACGGTCATATGAGACCGGGATCTATGGCTTAAAATGGATTCCGAGCCACTATAAACATCTATGACACCACCAGGACTCGAAAACGAAACTTGTGACACCGAACGCTTGATACTCGGCCATTCACCCCCCATAAGTAATTTATTTATGAAAGAAATGACTGAACATTATTATAACTAATTAACTCCTCGGCACAAATAATATTATTTAATAATTCTTATCTCCTTTATTGGTTTTTAAAAATTACATTTTTAGTTTAAATTTAAATAAAAAATATTCGCAAGTCAAGAAAATTAAAAAGTAAAAATAAATTAAACTTGAAAACTAAAAAAAATAAATCAAAGAAATCTCTGATTATCTTTAATCAATTAAAATAAAATTTACCAGAAAGTCTGCTTTGTTGAAAAAAAAAAAAAGTTTTCTCCATGACAATAAAAATCAGCTATGAAATAATGCGAGCCAATTAATTACATTTGAATCATGGTATTGATTTTTGCATTTTATTGGATAATTTAATCCAATGGATAAAATCATGGAAAAAAGATCGGCATAAAATCAGAATCAATGTTTTATCACAGTGATTTGTCTGTCATACTGATGCTAAAATCCCAATCTTCTAGCATATCTAATATACATAGCTGCCCCATCAATTCGCCAACAGCTAAATGACTTTACTTAATCTTTTAGGGCTCATCTACCTTAAATTGTGCCACAGAAAATATTAGATAACAATTTACTCTTAGCATTTTCAATATTAGATAGTAGTAGATGCATTAAGCATCCTGCAGTTCATTCTATCGATCTATCATAAACTATTAAAAACACTTGGTTGGCTTCGATACGGAACTTTGTATTCCGTCTATGAATTGTTAATGGTCCACCGTGCTCTAATCACATGGGAGTGTTCCGTTGACAACAACTTATGTATCAATGACGTCACCAGCTAAGTACTTTTTAAAAGAAATGAGAGATGTGAATAGCATCCACTTTGTATTCCCAGCCTAATTTTACTCAGAAAAATGAAGACAAATACCCTTCTGGCAGAATTTCATACGCAGAAAAGAAAAATAATTTAGTTTGCTACGAAGTGTTTACTTATTTTTCGTGGTGACTATGATAAGTTGAACATTTTTATTAACTTTTTTTTTTTAGCGTTAGAATTAGAGCATTTTATGTGCCGTTCAATAGAGCCTTTTTTCTTTAAGAAATGCGTAAGAAAGTTAAAAGGCTGAGCACTTCAGCACTAAATCTACTATCGAATGATTTTAGCGTGGAGAAATGGATAATATTACCAATCTCCTTCTTCATTGGCGCAACAACTCCATGGAGGGGAGGGGGGGCAAGGCCCCTACCTAACTTATTATTTCAGCATAATAACTCAAACTAAACATATGCATAACTCAATTATTTCAGCGAAAGAATTTATAACAAATTTCTTAGAAAAATGAATGAACATTTAAAGCTTACATAGAACTTGCATTATCTAACTAATTAATTAACTTTCTGGCACTATAGCCCGTGGTGGACCAAGGCAGATTTCGTGATAGGATATGTTTTTACGGGGTAGGGTTGTCAACCCTATGTCCAACAGTCATATTAGGCCGGGACTTACAGCTTAAGTTGGATTCCGAGCCACTAAAGCATCCATGGCACCGCCGGAACTAGAACCTGAAACCTGAGGCACCGAGTGCCAGAGCTCTAGTCTCTCTGCCATCAGGCTCCCATTATTATGAATACCTATGAAAATTATAATAATTTGCATCGCATGTAATATACTTTAAACTTACTTAACATTGAAAAATAATTTGCTGAAATCGAAAATTAAAAAAACTTATCGAACCTATCGAAAAAAAAAAAACTGTTGTTAACCCAATCTACAATCACTAAATCATCCCCAGCCATTACAAATCACATTATCCAATATTTTTCGTCAACTTGAACGTGGCTCATTAGCAACTGTAATGCCAGTTGGACATGTCATGTAGCTCATTTTCCTAAAACCTATCCATAAAAAAAACACGAATTTTCTGTCGCTAACCTGTCCAAAAATTTATTTACAGGAGGTTATTATTCAACACCATTCAAAAACAGCAATCATAACATTCTACATCATTTATTGTATGAATTACTTCATGTAACAATCAAAACACATGTACTGACGTCTAAAATTAAAAGGAACAGGAAAAAAAGTCGTCTTCACTCAATCTGCCAACCCCCTATCAACCCCAAGCATCAAAAATCAAATCATCCTATCTCCCTGTCCGCCACCTACTGTGCAGGCGATTCAGAGGGACGCCACCCCTTTGGCGCTACCAACTGCCATGTCCCTACAGCTGCAGACGAACTCTGGATGCATCCCCATTGTCCCCACCAAATTGCAGATAACAATCGAGCCGGCCATTGAATTGAGTCGTCTCGCACGAGCCTGCAGTCACGCAGGGCCCGGCCCCTAATGAGCTCGTACGCGCGAACGAACAAAAGGCTGCTCGCTCCCCATTTATGTTGCACTGTAATCCGTCTCTCTCTGTTCGAGTTTTTTGTTTTTCACGCACGAGGCCGATAGGCAATGTACCCGACAGAAGTGGTCTACTGGAACGGAGGAAAGCAAGTCTTGAATCTTTCGCGAATTTGTTAATTGGCTTTATTTGTTGATTTGTCGAAAGAGAGAGCATTAATAAAATGTATGTTGATATATTTTATAAGCAACATATATCAGAAGCAGGTATATGTTATGTATATTTTTTTTTTTTTTTTGCATTTCAAATAGTGAATAGCGTTTTCACGAAACGAAAAAGATAGTTCGATGATTTTTTTTTTTTTTTTTAATCCTGCTCATGCATCGCATATATGGTATTTAAAATTAACTAAAAATGCTTTAATATAACATATTAACATTTGAAAACTTTTAAATTGGTGGGGAAAAAAACAGCGAATATTTTTTTCCTAAATGTACATTGATCTGCCTGTAGGCAGACAGCTTTGCCTCATCATGAGGTTGTTGCACCAATGAAGAAGAAGAAATATACATTGGGTTGTCCTTATCTGTCACGAAACTTATATTATATCTATTGAACTAAGATTTTTTTTTTTTTTAAAGTTAAGATGAATATGTATATTTTTTACACTATATGTATATTTTTTATAGTATCCATTTATGTAAATCATCCTACATATACTGATGATTTACATACAATATACATAATCATCAATACGATATTAATAATATATCAATTTGATATATACATACATATATTAAAATATTGTGGACCTGAATGGCCTAGTGTCTAGCGCTCGGTGCCCCAGGTTTCGGGCTCGAGTCCCAGCCGTGTCATGGATGTTTGTAGTGGTTAGGAATCCACTTTAAACCTGCCCCTGTCTAATATAATCGTAAGAGCGTTGTCTTGAGGTTTAGTCAGTCTTCAGCCCTCGTGGTTTCTCGCTAAAAGTGAAGTTGCATATTAACCTTAACCATGGGCGTCGGCTGCGTACGGGGTCTGTGGGCCTGGTGTAGGCTTTCCTGCACCAGGGGATTAGTAACAACAACAACATAAAAATATTGTTATAAGAAAAAAAAAATGGCCTTTCGAATAACTTTTGGAAGTTAAATAAGTCTTAGTATATTAAGTTAAGCCTAAATATATATATATATATATATGCATACTTGCATATATTTAAATACGATCTACGTTTACTACTACTACTATAATTTTTTTTTTTAATTTTCAACTTTTCAACTAATGTAAGCATCTACTAAAATAAAGAACTTACAAAACCATAAAACATGCGTTATAACTTCCACGTGCCACCATCACACAATATATTTACGACATTTACTTTTTTTTTCTCGCTAATAATAATCCCAGTTTCCTGTGATAACTTAACATCATCATTATAAATTTTTCTTACAGAGAAATCAAACGAGTATACATTTAAATCACACACAACTTAATATAGCTTCCAACACATAACGTAATAACTTAATGATGAGATGTGGGCTGCTAGTGAGCTCTTTTCTCTTCATCAGAGTGGGCAAAATTGGTTCTCATGGCTACATTCTGCTTGATTAGGTTTCCTCTACAAAACAAGTGCTTCCTAAAGCTTCCATTGTTCTTCATAGACCACACGAAATAAATCTGTCAGGGGAGATGGTAATTATGTCTCCGATTACAACCACTTCCCAGCTCGAATCTCAGAATTGCTTTTCCTCTGTGTGATACTGCGGAAATAAATCAGTGGATAGCGGAGAAACAGAAGTAATTGCAAAAAAGGGTTCAAGATCAAATTATTAATATGTTTTTTTTTTTTATAGCTGGCTGCTGTTTCTTGACCTCTAGAAAAACAAGTAATATGAAAAAAAAAAAAAATTTTTAAAAAGTCAATTCCTAGATTTTTTTCACTCTATTGCAGAAAAGTCCTTTATAAATAATTTTCATTCATTTTTTAAGTTTATCTGGCGTCATCTATTGGTAGATATATGCAACTTAAATCTAAAAAAAAACTAAAATTAATTAATTAAATTTAATTACTGAATTGATATTTGAAAAAACTGTATTAGCATCCAGTGTCATCCACTACAAGTTCAAAAAAAAAAAAAAAAAGTATTTGAACTTGAGTAGATGAATAAAAAGTATTTTATGAACGATTGAAAACGTGTACAAGATATATATAGGGAGAGTGTGAGTTAATAGAAGGAATTGAACAAGTGTCATCCACTGCAAGTTCAAAAAAAAAATGTATTTGGACTTGAGTGGGTGAATAAAATGTATTTTATGAACGATTGAAAATGTGTACAAGATATATATAGGGAGAGGGTGAGCTAATAGAAGGAATTGAATAAATCAGTGAACAGCGGAGAAACAGAAGTAATTGCAAAAAGAGTTCAAGATCAAATTATTATTATTTTGTTTTTATAGTTCGCTGCTGTTTCTTAACCTCTAGGAAAATTGAAAGCAAGGGTGTGGCGAGATTTGGCGAGAGTTTACCATAGAGTTAATTGAATGTTCGATCAATTGAAAATCCATGTGCATGCGTCAGTTATCATTACATGCACAAATATATCTGTACATGATGGATTATCAAGCAGATTGTTCAGATTGTTGACGAACGAATTTCAGCAACAAACATTTTTCTTTTTCAAATAAGAATTTATTAACAAAAATAACACGTGTTTTCATTTTATCGAGCCCTACATTTACTTTCTAAATATTTTTTTATTATTGTTTTACTTTATTTAGTATTAGTTATCCGTGTTGCGTCTAAGTAAATCAAGAATCACAATCTTGTAAAGGCAGCAAGGAACACGGCAAAATAACATTTTTCAAAATTATCTAACGTTATTTAATATATAAATATGTATAATAGATAATATAATAAATTGAAAATGAATTTTAGCAACAACATTTTTTTTGTTTTTTCAACTAAGAGTTAATTAACAAAAATAACACGTGTTTTCATTTTATCTAGTCTTACGTTTACTTTCCTGAATATCTTTTATTATTATTATTTTACTTTGTTTTAGTATTAATTATCCATGTTGTATCTAAGTAAATCAAGATTCAGTCTTGTAAATAGCCGCAGGCTGCATGTATTCATTGCAACTTCATCATATGCAAGACGGGAAAAAAAACGTTTTTTAAATAATCTGATATCAGTTAATATCTATATGTATAATAAATAACATAATTAATTAAAAATGAAACATGTGTTAATAAAAAATATTATAGAGATAAAAATAATTGGGTAGATAAGGATCTTATCAACACATAATTGACAGAGGACAATCTGTGATAACATATAAAACATTAAATAAAATATTTTTCAAAAATATAAATGTTCAGTTTTTTTATTAAACTAAAGCTGGATCCTATCTTTTGTTTTTAATTATTTAACAAAATCTGGAAAAAAAAAATTACCAAATACCAGTCATTTTCTGAAGTATATGATATGTATATGGTTATATGAAGAGGTAAGTCGGACTACATATACTAATATTTAATATCAATAGAAGCAGCATATGCATGCTAAAAATTCAAATGGGCCAATGAAATATTTTGTTTATTGTCTTTATTTTAATAAATCATTATATTGTATATTAATAAATCCTTGCATTGTTAAGAAGAGTCTGAAATCATAATTGAAATCCTGAGATTTGCAGTTAGGTTTATCATAATAATTACAACTTTTCCTTTTCTTGAAATCAGTTTTGTCTTTTAAAAAATCGATTGCATTAGATATTTTTGTTACTCGAAATGTGGCGCTATGACAAAGATTTTACAGATAACGCGTAGATGGGCTGAGATTGAATTCACATGCGGAATTGTTATAGTCACTGCTTTCTGAAACGAGAAGTCTCGATGGTGAATTGTAACAATGTGTATAAAAACATCTCGCATAAATAATCAGGTTTTGTGGGAGCTTTGGGGAGTTTTCCAAATGTGAGACAGTTACCCTTAAAATATCTCTCGGAAGACGCTGTCCTATACTACAAACAACACACGTTGGCGGATTGTTCGTGGTCTACATGAAGTTTTGCCTTCACCTTTCTGAAGACTACATAGCCTTAGGTACCGGGATCAGCTTAGGAAAAAAAAGAAAAGATATTTTCTATTAAATACAATATTTTACCTCTATTAAAAACTAGGGGTAATTAAAAACAAACAAAAACGACAAAACCTCTTGTGTTCATCGAATTTTTTGATGGGGTTCATGTAGACATTATTTTTTTAAAAAATTTAACACTGAACGCATTGAATGGTCATTATTACTTTTAACAAGACTTACATACAAGACAACAAATATATTATAAATTAAAATCAGGGAAAGAAAATGTTTGTTCATAAAGTAACATTTCTAGTATTGTAAAAGTATATGAATTGTATTATTTTTGTAAAAAACTCAGAAAGCAAATTGGTAAGCCAAAATGTGTTAAGTTTAAACATGATATACTTTAAAGTATATCAATTTGCTTATTTAAACTTATTGTGTTGTATTTGTATAAATAACTAAAGAAGTTATATAACAGCAAATGTTTCTTGAAAAAAATTTATGCAACTAAAATCGCACACAAACAAAATGAAAACTTTTATATCTCAGAATAAATGTGTGTTTGTCGACTTTGAAAAAAAAAAAAAAAAAAAAGAAAGAATAAAACGAGAAAAATTTATATTCACCAGAAAAATAAGAATTTTTATATCTCAATATTGTAACATAACTGGAATAGAATCCATCAACTTTATTTTTATTATTCCTGTCACATTTCTGTTTGAAATGAGAGGCGAAAGACACATTCAGTTTTTTTTTTTCGTCCGAAAAACAACTGTTACCAACAGCACTTGACTTTTTTTACGCCAAAATTCTTCTTCTATTTATGAGATAGCAACACCTGGTACCCACCTGCATTGCATCAGCAATATAAATCGAGTCACTCCCTGGAATAAGGCAGATCACTCACTCAAGGAAAAGAAGCGCACGGGAAACATCTGAAAGAAAGACATCTAGAAGCATTAATATTCCGAGAAGAAGACTTGATCCTTGGTGAGGATAATAAATTGTCTTCTGTCAATAATCACCTTCACCCAAGTCACTGAATACTCTTCCTGCCTTTTAACAAAGAACTAGAAGAAGATCCCCTGTAGAGAATGTGGAAGCCTATGAGCTACTAACCAGTGGATCCCTTCCCCACACAACGCATTGCCCATCATTCAGTCGTTTAGCCTAGAAGATAATGCATTAAGAGCACTCGTAAAAATTAACCAAAGGAAAAACAAACCCCCTAACCAAAGGATGTAGGTGAAAAATAAGATAATCGATGGCAGATTATCATCATCATTGGCACAACAGCCCAGTGTGGGTCAAAGCCGTCTACCTACTGGTAGATTTCGAGACGAGAGATGTTTTGTTTTTTTACGGGATAGTGTTGTCAGCCCAACGCTCTACAGTCTTATTAGACTTAGACTTATGGTTTAAAGTGGATTCCGAACCACTACAAACATCCATGGCACAGCCGGGACTCGAAACTGAAACCTGCGGTACCGAGCGCCAGGGCGCTAGCCACTCTGCCATTCAGATCCCATTATTACCAATACCTAGGGAAAAAAATAATAATAATCTGCATTCCATGTAATGTACTTTAAACATATTTTGCATTGGAAACAAATTTACTAAAATCTAAAATTAAAAACATAGAAAAAAAAAAAAAGAACTCGTCTTAACCAATCACTAATTCCTCCCTAATCATCCGAAATCGCAACCTCCGGTATCTTCTTCGGTACCTTCAACTCTACCAACACTATCAACAATCATGTCCGTAGGACATGCCATGTAGCTGTAGATAAACTCATTTTCCTAAAACATTTTTTTTAAAAAAATACCCATATTTATATTAGCATCAAAACAAATTTGGCGATGTTCAAAATTAAAAGGACATAGAAGCCTTATCCTTGGTGAGGACAATAAATTATCCTGTGCCAATAATCACCTTCACCCGAGTGACTGGATATTCTTCCTGCCTATTGACAAAGAACTAGAAGAAGACCCCCTGTAGAGAATGTGGACGCATATGGAGCACCAACCAGTGGGTACCTTCCTCCCACACAATGCCTTGCCCATTCATTTTCAACCATAAAATCTCCTCCAGAAGACCATTTCCAATACCAGATCACACTTCCAAGGAGAATCTCCTATTTGCCAGGGAGGGCCCTACAACCATCTTTCTCTGCGAAGTCGTTTTGCTCAGAAGACAATGCATTAGGGACACTCGTAAAAATTCGAAACCCCCACCCCGAAGGATGTGGGTGAGAAATCAGATAATCGATAGCAGATTACACCAAACCTCATTTTGGTAATGAACTCTGTGTCTCTTCTCCTCTTGTCCCCACAGAATAAGTGCCCATAAATGCAGTTTACGATTGGAGTGTGCCTAAAGCAGTTACGCAGGGATTTTCACCATAATCCATTTTTATACATAACACACAAACGAGTTATGTAAAAATAAACTAGCATCGATTTTTCTCATATACTACTTAAAAAGTATTAGTTTTTGACTGGGTATAAAATAATGAAGTATTTATAAAATACATCCCTTCCCCTTTTTTTAGATAGATTGAAAGGAAACTTTTGCTAATCCTTGAAAGGCTTTTGCTAATATTGCCAATTACGAACTTATCGATAAAAAGGGTTTAAGGTGTTGTCGAATGTTTTCTGGATAATCTGTTATGTTTAAATTATTTGGTAAAATACAAAGCTACATTATGCCTATCCATCTATCTATATATATATATGTATATACTACTGTGTCCAAAAAGTAAAACCAATTTTCAATTTAAAATTCCCGGGGCTTATGGAATTTCAATTTTTTTTTTTTCTTTTTTAGGTTGCTGGCACTGTCCTTGACATCTGTGTGAAATTTGGCATCAAAATAATCATTAGTGTTTGAGTTACACTTAGCTTTGTGAGACGCTAAAACTAATTCCGGCGATTTTTAAAATGTCTGAATTAGTAGAGCAAAGAACTTGCATTCAATTTTGTTTGCGGAATGAATATTCGTGTGCAAAAAGGTATAGAATGTTGCAGAAGGCATTCGTTGAGCATTCTTATATCGGAGAGAAATGTTTATAAGTGGTATAAACATTTCAAAGAAGGCAAAAAAGAACGCGTTGAAGACGAAGAACCATCTGTTCGACCATCAACCTCCACCGAAGTTCACGTCCAAAAATTAAAGATTTAGTGTTTGCAAAATCGTCGATTTACAATGAGAGATCTTGCTGATGATGTTGGAATTTCAGAAGGATCGATCAATTCCATTTTGGGGCTCAAACGCGTCAAATCTCGATTATTTTCGAAAACACTGAATACGCCAGTTCACACTGCATTGATTCTTCGTGACTTTTTGCCAAAAAATGAAACCCATATCGTTCCACAACCACCGTATTCACACCATGCAACTTCTTGCTATTCCCTTGCTTGAATTCATTATAGATTTTTAATAAATGTTTGTCTATTAATTATTTTATAAAAAAATATATATATATTGTTATTTTTTTAATGTTTAGTATATTAGTTGAAATTCTTATGATTAAAAAATTTAATTAATTAAAATTACACTTAAAAAATGTCTTAAGATTTTATAATTCATTACCTATAAATAATAAATAAAACTGTAAATTCGAGCATTTTTTTTTTTAACCTTTCTATTAATTGTCCAACTATTAGTAACATGCTATAAATTTCATTCTTTCGACTTCAGTCTTCATCAGATTTTAATTTTATCATGAGATTGAAAATTACATATTAGTTTAACTTCTTGCTTCTAATGTAACTTTAAATTAATGTATCACTTCTAATGTTCGATGAACTTTTCACTTTAGCTCATTTATTTGAAGTCATTATTAATTGCATAAAATTATTAAAACTATTTCGTTATTTTTAAATCCCATTTCTTTCTTTTTAATAATTTTATTCAAGTTTCATTGTAAAATTTGGAGCTAATTTTTAACTAAGACTCTGTAAGTGGCAGACTTTCGATTCATCTATTTGTGTAGTCAAATATCTACAATGTATTGCTAAACCATTGATTCATTAATAAGAATAACTAAGATTGATTAACTATGAATATCAATCCAAACAATAATACATTCATAACATTTATACATTCATAATATTTATATTTCCAATAATATTACACTCATAACATTCATACATTCATAATATTTATACATTTTAACAATAATAAATTCATTTCCAACAATAATAAATTCATTTCCAACAATAATACATTCATAATATTACGTTCCAACAATAATACATTCATAATATTCATGCATTCCAACAATAATACGTATATAATACATTCACAAATATTCTTTTGATTAATTATTACAATAACTTTACTAACCTTCAGTTCAAATTCTCAACACGTTCAATTAATACTCAATAATAAATAATCAATAATAATTAATAATCAATAATTTCTCATCACTCAAGAAAACTTGTTCGGGGGTGGTCCATTAAGATGCGAAACCGTCTTCCCCTTCCCTTTAATGTCATTTTCGAACATTTCACTTCAACACAATAAAAAAAGGACACCCTTTTGTGTACGTGCCATTATTATCTACGATCTCTCACGGGGGTGGCCATGTGGTGTTCATTAGTAACTCATAAAGAGGCTTCCATGCACTCGGGGTTGAACGCTCTGTAAAAGAATACTGGGCTGTAATGAAGACCTCATTATTTCCATGCGATTGTGAAAGATTTTTAAAAAAAAGGGGAGCATTATCACTACGAATTTACTTGTACACAATGACTTTGTGGGAAAACTTTAGAAGTTCACATAGTTTGCTGTATTTTTATTGTTTTATTACAGGGTACTGATAAATTTTGTGTTAACGATTTGAGATTTGGTTTGTCTCTCTGCGGTCATTCTGTGCACATTTTAGGCTAATTAGATACGCACTTACTCTTTAACGTGGATTCTGAACCACTAACAAACATCCATGCCTGGAACGAACCTGAAGCCTGCGGTACCAAAGGCCAGAGAGCTAGCCAGTTGGCCCTCAGGCCACTAACGAGGAAATATATAATATTTAACATTTTAATTTCAAAATGTAAAGATTAAGTTTTTAATATCATCCATTTTGCTTTAAATCAAAAAAATGTCATATTCAAAACACACAAAAGCCTAGTATTTTCCAACAAATATTTGAAGAAAATCAATATAATAAACGTGCGATTTATAAAGACACGCAATGCAGAATTTTTTTTTTTTTTTTTTTTTTTTTTTTTTTTTTTCACATCACAACACAAAAATGAATTCTAGTCATTCAGTTGAATTCCAATCATTCCAGTCAAAAATAATCCAGGTTTCGAGTGATTTACTTCTTAAATATGAGCCAATATCAAAATTATTTATTTTATGAATATCAGTCAATGTATGATGAAAGAGGCAAATTATTTGGTGGACAATTGGCTAGCGTTCTGGTCTTTGGTGCTTCAGGTTCGAATCCTCGGAGGAGGCATGGATATTTGTTAGTGGTTTGGAATCCACATTAAACTGCAGGTACCGGTCTAATTAGCCCTCGTATGCACAAGATGACCATAGAGTGACAAACCAAACTAACTAGCCTAGAGAGGGCAAAAAATGACCGTAAAATGACAAACCAAACCCAAAACCCAATCATCTTAAATTAAAAAATCTAAATAATATATATAACATACAAAAATTAACAAGTATAATTATTTGAATTGTGATAGTTATTATTATTACAATTATTATTTTGCCACTTCCAAAATAGCTTGTTACTTAATATTATTTACTTCCCCAATATTTGAAAATTGAATTAATCATAGCACTCTTAATAAGTGTCATATATTCTGTATCGCAATAAGCAAAAGATTATTTTCAT
Organism: Caerostris extrusa; assembly: GCA_021605095.1. Taxonomy (NCBI): domain Eukaryota; kingdom Metazoa; phylum Arthropoda; class Arachnida; order Araneae; family Araneidae; genus Caerostris; species Caerostris extrusa. The sequence goes on from BPLR01002347.1 coordinate 24,374, forward strand.
TTATTGTATTCAAATTATTCTCTGCATCATAGAAAAAAATCGCACTTTAAAATCTAGATATATTTTAATCTCTATTCAATCCTTTTATCTCAATTCTGCTTTTAAAATGAACTGTTTAATAACAGCCTACCAATCTATAAAATCAGACCTAAAAAGTAAATCACGATAGCAGTATGCAACCTTTTGTTCACAACCACAAACAAAAACCCGTAGTTCATCGCTCCAAAGCTACACATAGGAAGAAACTGCTGCGCCTAGAAAACAATGAAAAACAAAAGGCCCTGTTCGAAAGGAAGAAAACATGAAAAATGTACCTGCCACGATTGTTTCGAATCCTGATAAAAGAGCAAACTGACCATCTAGGAGCAAGCAATGCATTTCTCAGAACATGGTCTATCATGCGGCGCATCGTTCTTGTGTGTCAAGCCGGCGACTCACAGACTAAATGTTTCGAAGCTATCTTTTGTACCATCGGCCGGGGCAATAAAACCAAGTAAGTTTGATAAATGGGCTGAGATATGCATTTGTCATAGCGCGATTTGTTTTCCAATGAGACCATTTTGTATTTCTTTGATGCCGACTAGTTTGATTAAAGAGCTTGCAGACCGTTTGCCGCTTTATTCTTCTTATTTTTTTCTTTCTGTAAAATGGACAATGTTCTTTTTTTTTAAAAATGACTTTTAACATGGGATATAGTTTAGTTCGATTCTTTGAATACAAGTTTACAAGCTATCATCAACCAGGCAATAAAACGAAGTAAATGCGATAAATCGGCTAAGATATATATTTGTCATATGTTATTGTTGTTGTTGTTCTAATACAGATGGCAAGACAGAGACAATTAATCTTTTTATGCCATAAGCAAGGACTGCATTGCTGTTACTCATTTAGCACTACCCAGGGGGTACGTGTAGCTTGATGATATGCTATGGATGTGAGTAGCACTACCCCCACAACGCTCTAAGATCATATTAGACCGGGACCTACGCCTTTAAGTAGATTCCGAATAACTACAAACAGCAATGGCAGCGCCGGGACTCTAACGCGAAACCTGTGGTATCGAGCGCCAGCTACTCGACCATCAGGCCCTCATATGTTATTGTGGCATATGAGATATGCATTGTATCATTTATGCATGTGAAATAAATTATACAAGTTTATGTTACTGTTGTTGTTGTTGTCGTATTCCCCTGAAGAGTACAAGAAAATCAAATATTGTGGTGCTCTTGATTAATATTGGCCATGTTGGCTGTCCGCTTGGAATATAAATCCTCTTCCGAGGAATGGTCCAGACAATGTATGGCGGCTGCAACAGCTGGGCAATCAAAGACATGATGAGGAGTAAGCTCGACATCAGGGCAGTTGCTACATTTTTATATTTTTTAAAGACATCAGCAGAAGTTTGCATATTTTTTTTGATGCTTCATCTTAATCTTGTGAGAGTAGTAGCTGGTTTTCTGTCGACATTTAGTTCTGCAATTTGGTATTTAGTTTTGATCTTAGAAGGAATTATAAGTTTAGATTTTTGCCAAGGCATAATACAAGTTTATAGTATGAGGAATTGAAATTCCTTGAATGACCTTCAATAAAATATAATTCCATAAAATGCATGTATTAGTTAAATAATTGATCTTTAAGGAAAAATAATTAAATAAAAGGCACATATTTGTTAAATAATTAATCTTCAACGAAATATAATTCCATAAAATGCATGTATTAATTAAATAATTGACCTTAAATGAAATATAATCCCAGACAAATATGTATTTATTATATATTTGTCAAGAAGGGTGCAACATTTATTTTATAGCCAGCCCAAACCGAGCTTATAAAAAATGTGAATAAATGTATTACAATATATTTTGAAAGGAAAGTTTAAAATTTATGATTCTACTTCCGATGTGCAGCTTTTTGTTATTATTTTTTTAAATGTAGAAAATATATAAAATTATATAAAAATAAATAGTATTTGTAATCAATACTATTTATTTTAATTGGAATTTCAATAAAATTCAATAAAAATATCAAATATCTAAATAAACTATTTCTTTTCGCCCTTTTGATAATTAATCATAACTACAACCAAATATAATTCTTAATATTAATTAGTTATTATTATATATATGGGGCCTTATAGCCTAGCGTGACTGACTAGCGATCGGTGCCACAGGTTTCAGATTTGAATTCCGACGTGCCATGGTTGTTTGTAGTGGTTCGAATCCCTTTTAAACCATAGGTCCTGGTCTAATATGGCTGCAGAGCGTTGGGCGTAATGCTGACAACCCTACCTCGTAAAAAGAAAACTTCTCCTGTCTAGAAATCTGGCAGACGGCGTTGGTCCAATATGAGGCGGTCACACTACTGATGACGACGATGATGATGATGTATATACATAAGTTGTCCTGTTTCCCAACAAACTTAAAATTGTTCCTTTTAAAATGTCTTCATCCCTTAAATAATTGTTCTTTTACAACTAGAATAATAACAATAAAAAAAAAAAATCTGAAAGCAATTGCTCTTATAAATTTAATGTCCATTCATTTAAAAATTTTCTTCGTTACATTTTTATAACTTTTAGATTCTTTAAATTCAAACTCCGTATAAAAGTAAATAAATCAGATGATACTGACAAACATTCTAACATTTTTATTCCATACAAAACATTTTTAAAACATGATCATTCTTCATGGTTTGCTTAAGTCTCCAAACTCCTTACTTTCACTTAAATATATATTTAATCACCGATTTTAAAGGAGTATTTCCTTACACAAAAACTTTTCATTTATCTTATCACATCTTTTTATTTAAGTACAAGATTATTTTTTTTTAAAAAAAGAAGAAAAATAAGAATAAGGCAACAGGAAAAAAAAAAAAGAAGAAGAAAAAGCCAAGATGATGGAGAATTTGAAACAGGAATGCTCGAAAAAGAATGTTCCCTCACAGAAGAACGATAACCTTAGACATGAGGCGAAGCAGCCATTTTGATCCTGACATGTCGGGTGCCAGTCGTCTAATGTTTGCTGTTTGTCAGCCCTGTAGAAAAAAGAGCAGAAAGGGAACAGAAAGAAATGAAAAATCAGATGTCCTGACTCAGAACCATGGTGAAGAATTTCGCCATGGCAAAGCTGCGTATCCAGTGACTCCAAACGTCGTGTCGAACAAGATTTTAATTTGGTTCAAAAGCTTCAGTGTCATTTGAAGAATTTGAAAATTGACGAGGATGAACGGCAACATGGAATCTTCATCCATTTTGGCTAAGTGCTTTCCCTGAGATGTGCCAAAATTCTACGGTATTGCAACTTGTTATGTTATGGGTTGAAGAATAAATGTCTTTATCTTTTAAAAAAGCGAATGAAAGTTTATATAATGCAGTTTTTAAACTTTCATTTTTTTTATTTGATTTCCAAACACATGATCATTATACAACGTAAGCAAGGAAAATAGAACAATTCAAGTACAAAGACCTAGTTTGTGTGCGTATACTTTGGCTATATTATTAACAATAATTAAAAAAATGTAAATTGAGGCCCGAAAAAGAAAGAATGAAAATGTAAATAACTAAAATGAAATATATGGCTGATGAATTGTGATTCGAGTTTCGAATAGTATATAACAGTGACTTACGATATTGTGTAATGGTTAAATATTAAATAGCATAAATTTATATTCACATCTCTATTGTGTTATTTTCGCAGCCTGATGGTCAATTGGCTAATGATCTGCCTTTTTACCCCAGGCTGCAGACATGGGTGTTTGTTAGTGGTTTGGACTCCGCGTTAAACTTTAGATCCCAGTCTAATTAACCTAAAGTGTGCAAAAAAATGACCGTAGATCAAGGGCATCTGCCAACTGGCAGCGAACTGATGGCAGATTGGCCAGCAATCAGGTTCGAATCTGTTTTTAGTGGTTTGGAATCCAGATCAAACTGTAAGTAACGGTCTGATTAGAAAATGATCGTAGAGTGATAAACCAAACCTACTGGCAGTTTTCGAGATAGGACACGGTTTTTTTTTTTTTTTTTTTTTTTTTTTTTTTTTTTTTTACCAACTCTAAGCCCAACAATCATACTAGACTTGGACCAACGCGGTTTAAGGTGTATTCCAAACTAATGAATGGAAAAAAGTAAGTGAAGTTGTTGAGTAAAACCAAAAAGTAAGTCAGTTGTTGAGTAAAACCAAAAAGTAAGTTGAGTAAACCAAACCAATGAAGTGGATTCCACCCACTACTACAACCCTACCGAACACAAACAACAACGGTACTCGCGGGTTCTCGTACCCGAAACTTACGGCACAGAGTTCTAGTCACTTGCTCATCAGGCCCATTGATTAAATTGGTTGTGGGTAACCATATATAAAAGACAACTTTGCAAATTGTTGACTCCATTTGTGAATACATGAACGTAAAATTTGTCTATTAAATTATGTGTGGCCAGCTGGCCGAGTGGCTGGCGCTCGTTACCAAAGGGTTCGAGTCCCGTCGGTGACATGGATGTTTGTAGTGGTTCGAATCCACTTTTCATAAGTCCCAGATCTCTCTCACCCATATCATTCCCAAACTGTAAAGGGGCAGCTCAGCTCTAGGCACAGTGATATGGTATAGTATAATAGTAGTAGTGGTCTAATATGATCGTAGAGCGTTGTGTGGGGTAATGTTACTCGCGTCCGTAGCATATCTTCAAGTTACATGTGCCCCCATGGGTAGTGCTAAATGAGTAAACGCGGTGCAGCCCTTGCTTATGCCATAAAGATTAACTGCCTCTGTGTTGTCAGCTGTATTAGAACAACTAGTAAATTATATATATTTTCTCAATAGTTAGATTGTTTACTCATCTTTTACAGGTTACAAGTTACTACAATATTTGTGAGACTCCACTTATGTACTTTTCACTTAATACACTTTCCTTTTGTTTACTTTCCCGTAGGACATCACAAAATCTTTTTCCTGCACAGAATAACAAATCCGCCTCCTGCAGCATTTTAACTAAAGACCTCTTCCTAATGACAGAGGTTGGGCGGAGCTCGTGCAGTCTGTCTTGTGCCAACTCGGGGAGAGAGAAAAGAAAGTAGGGGGAAGGTAAAGGAAGCAGAAAAAAAAAAAAAAAAAGAGCATAAAAACCATAATAGCGCATACCAGTCCCTAAGTGAGGAACTTAGCGTGAAAGAGGTTTGTTCTTTTACCTCTCGTTTATTTTGATGACTGTTTTCGGTGTTTCGTGTTTCGATTTTTGTTGCTCACAGGTTTTTCTGAGTCTGCAAACATGGCAATCTTTGCCGTAAATCCTATTATGTGAGTCGAAGAAAAACGATGACGCATTTTGGGAGGGGAATAGAAACCATTAAACAAAAATTAATAGTTTCGTACAACTTAGCGTTTATAATTTGATGTTAAAATCGTTTAAGTGATGAACATTAAATATTTTTTCTCAATATCAAGCATTTAGCTATCAGATCATTGTAATTATTAGTGGCAAATTGTGAATAATTCTTTCCCGGGAGACAATTAGAGGTAACTTTTCCACATTTGAGAATCGCATTCAACCAAAATTCAAACCGAGTAGCTATATCGTTGTTGGATTGATTTCGTTTGTCGCTCTAAAATTATCTTGCGCACAAGAGAGATAAACCGGGACCTACAGTTTAAAGTAGATTCCGAACCAGTTACAAGCATCCATCGAACCTGAGTCTGTGGTACCAAAGGCCAGAGCACTAGCCAATTGGCCATCAGACCGCAGATCGTTGGTGGAAGACTATTGATTTTTATCACAATTAAATCACAGTTTATTTATCTTTCAAAAGAATAATAGTGTGCGATGCCAATTGCTCAAATCAGGGCCTGATGGCGAAGTGGTTAGCGTCTGGGGTACCTTCGTACTATGGATGTTTGTAGTGGTTCGAATCCATTTTTAACCGTAGCTCCAGATCTAATATGATGGTAGAGCGTTGTGGGGGTAGTGTTACTCGTGTCCGTAGCTTATCTTCAAGCTACACGTGCCTGCTGGGTAGTGCTAAAGGGGTAACAGCGGTGCAGCCCTTGCCTATGACATAAAAGAGGAACTGTCTCTGTATTGCTAGTTGCATTAGAACAACAACAACAACAGCTGAAATCAAACCCTTCGTCCTTTTTCCCAATAATAAATACATTTTTTTTTTCTTTTGAACATCAGTGGACTTGTGAGCGATTAAGAGAGGACATTGCCTTTGAGGGGGGAACTTTTAGGCGTAACAGCCACACATTTGCATGTAGTATTGAAAAAATCTCGAACTGACTCCACTATGCTTATATTTCTCAACTTTAAATAAAAATGATTACTACTTTTAATGTCCTACTGTATTCCAGAGAAATAAGTGTCCAGGTATAAAAAATGTAGTTACTCATTTTCTTGTCAGTTTTTCCGTTTAAGGAGAGCTTTCATTAAAAACAACTAACCTTTTAATTGTTTTTCTTCTTTATTGACATAAAAGGCCCCAAAAGAGATGATGCGCCAAAGAATGTTTTCGGAAAACTAGAAGCGACAACTTCCATGTTTGGCTACTAGAAAAATTAGAGTCTATGTGATTTTCAATGTTAAAAAAATTTTCGTTGCAGTCTTTGAGACTCCTTTTTTAAGTAATACTTTGTAGAGTTCATCATTAATTGAAGAAGAAGTATGATCGTGCATTGAGGATTAAACATAAGAAATGAAACCTGAAAAGTCTCTTGAAACCTTGTTAAAAGGGAAATGTATGTCCATATTACAAAAAAAAAAAAAAAAAAAAAATTCTTACAATTTTCAACGTCATATTTATATGAATTAGAATTTTTTTACCTTCACCACTATTAAGTGTAAAAGAGAAGAAATCTTCAATGAATTGAAGAGATTGACTTTCAAATATATGTTCAAATTTTTAAGAAATCGCTTGGATTAAATAAAATGAACACTTTAAAGTTAATTTATTCTTGCGTTTATGAGAATCAGGAGCCTGAACACAAGAATAAATTAACTTAGGGTGCGTTTCAATTTTTTTCTGTATTATTTGATTTAATTATTATAGCATATTTTTCAAAAGTTTGTACACATTGCACCTGCAATTAATATTTGTAAGATTTTTAAATGCATCCCGACTCCAAAAACTTGAGAACCATTGCATTAATGTGACAATATAGCTTTGTTGCTTTTAATGTATTAAGAAAGATTACTTACTTTTTAGATGAAGAAACATTATTAGTCTAATTAAAGGGCTAATATGTTACAATACTGCAATAGAAGTGGTCAAGTTATTTATATTTAAAGTTCTTCATATTGAAGATTGTTTTTCTATTTAAAAACTTGGTGGCGATATGATTTTTTTACAAGAAAAGTTAGTCGTGATATGTCAATGTGTTTTTCTTATCAATCTTACAAATTCGCCTTGACAATTGAGATAAAAAGATAACAAAACTTAAATATCAAACAATTTAAATTTTATTAAAATGCTTCAAGATCGAGTTATGAATACGAGAGTCCAATACAAGCCATTGTTTTTCTGTCTTATACAGATAAACAAAAAAATATTTTCAAGCTAGATTAGATGACAATGTTCTAGCACATTTCTTTTTAGTATACGGTAAACAGCTTTTATTAATATTTAAAATATTCATAAGTGCCCTTTTTAACAAAACGGAGAAATTATCTGTATTTCTTACTCTTTTAACGAACTAAACCTTTCTACCAAATACAAATAAGCAAAAATACTTCCCAGATAGATTAGATGGCAATTTGGGAAAACATTTCTTTTAGTATACCGTAAGCAATACCAATATTTAAAATATTAATAAGTATACTTCCTCTCTTCCTATTGTTGAATAATTTACATAACAATCATTTTAATGAAGCTTCCCTCATCTCTGTGATGTACATGACCGAGCCAGTGGATTCTTTGTGATTTGATGCATATCACAGTGTCTCTATTTTTAATTAGGTGTTCAATTATAAACCCTTATACCAAATACAAATAAGTAAAAATATTTTTAAGGCAGATTAGAGGACAATGTGGGAAGACATTTCTTTTTAGTATACAGTAAACAGCACTTATTAATATTTAAAATATTAATAAGTAAGTATAGTAAGTAAGTAAATATTTTAAGTACTAAGTATTAAGTAAGTATTAATATTTAAAATATTAATATATGCCCTCTTAACAAAACGACGAAATGATTTGCATTTTTTTCCTCCTTTATCGAGCTAATCCCTTTTACCAAAACAAACAAAAAATAAAACAATAAACAAATGCAAACAAGCAACTGTACTTTCAAGACAGATTAGATGACAACGTTGTAGCACATTTCTTTTTAGTATACAGTAAACGCACTTATTAATATTTAAAAATATCAATAAGTGCTCTCTTAACAAAAACGACGAAATGATTTGCATTTTTTTCTCCTCTTATACCAAACTAAATCCTTCTACCTCCCATGATTACATATAGTACAAGCTCAGATTCAACCCGCTTGTCGAATCTGGGAACGAGTTTTTCAGTATTTCCATTCATCCATACAGCTCATACGCTTGCATGACTCTCCCCTTTCGTATAAGCCGGTGCCGAACACAATTCAAAAACCGGACGGCTCGACAACGCTTTGGACACGCACAATAACAAATGATTCGAGATGGATGCGATGATAGATGGCCCCATGGACCATCTGCCCATGAGGAGTCGCGCCAGAAGGCATTTTATGGGTTTCGGAATAAATTCTGACAACTTACATGAGCGAATCAAAATAATAATCGCCCGACTACAAGTGGGAGTGGAGTGCCTAGAATGTGAACCAGCACCTGCGATCGAGGTTCACCTGCTTTGACGCATGTGGACGCATTTCGAATGTGGTGAATCGATTCATTCCGAAACCACTTGACTCGTCTGTGATCTTGCCAATGTGAGTCATAACACCTTTCAGTCAGAATGAAAAAGGAATTGCCGAATATGAATTATTTATATGTATATATATATATATATACTGATTCTATTAATTTTGAATTTCTAATTGATCTTCTTTCTTACTTTATTTATTTTTACCTAAGATAAAAGCACTATAGCACAGGTGTTATAATTATATACTGAGTAAGATCAGCAGAATTTTTAAGATTCTTATATTTAATGAATCATCAAATTTAACATTGTAGAATATTTTGCCTCTGGCACTCGGTTCCACAGGTTTTGTGTTCCATTGTCGGTGGTGCCAATGGTTGTTTGTAGTGGTTCGGAATCCATTTTAAATCGTAGGTCCTGATTTAATATGACTGTTGAGCATTTACACTTTATTATGTAAAAAAATATATTTTATCACGAAATCTGCCAGTAGGCAGGCGACCTTGGCCACCCTCGGGCTGTTGCACTGATTATGATGATGATGAGGATATTTTTGCATCTAAGTGAACAATATATTTCAAGCGTTAAAACCCGGTGCCAATGATAATTTTCCTAATCTATCATTTATCAAAGTAATTCCTATATTATTTTAATGTATAACTCAATTATTTCAGTGAAAGCAATTATAATAACTTCTTAGAAACTATATGAACATTTAAAATAACTTGAATTATCTAACTAACTAACTCCTTTTTGATAGGCCGTCCGCCTATTGACGTATATATATATGTGTGATTCATTATATATTATATATATATATATAAATGATTCTATTAATTTTTATTTCTAATTGATGTTCTTTCTTTCTTTCTTTATGTATTTTACCTTAGAAAGAAGCACTATCGTACAGATGTTAAAATTATATACTGATTAAGATCAGCAGACATCCTACATCTAATGAATCAACAAATTTAACATTGTAGGATATTTTTGTATCTAAGTGAAGAATATATTTCAAATGTTAAAATCTTATATCAATGATAATTTTCCTAATCTGCAATTAAATCATCAAAAGATTTACTCATGTCCATAAATTGATTCAGAATCACACAGAAATATGAACTCTAAAATAAAAATTTCACCAGTAGAATTTATCACACACAACTTGAAGAAAAATATGTAAATTACAGGAAACCACCAGATGGCGCGGATAGTACGTCACAATGATGAGAGTGTATATAAGGAATGGTGGCAAAGAAGTAAAATTGTTCACAAGCGCTTTAAAGCCTTTCAGTGCAATAACATATATTTCGATGATTTTTTACGTGGTAGAATTATCGGACGACTGGAATGTGGACCCAGCTGGAAGTATCTGAATCGCCCAGAGTGTCATCTATATGGCAACGATTCAAGATGATGGTAATGTAAGTAGATGTTACATACAGGTCGCCCCGAGTTACAACGCCGAATGAGGACCGGTATTTAGCAGTTACTGCCAAAAGAAACAGACGGAGTACAGCATCAGACCTGTCTCGTCAGCTCTCTTCAGCTACCGGTACGACAGTTTCAAGGCAGACGGTGTACAGACGCTTGGGCACATTGGTGTATATGCTCGTAGGCCTGTCAGATGTGTTCCACTTACCGCAACTCACTGTCGCCTGCGATTAACCTGGAATAGAGAGCATGCATTGTGGACACCGCAACAGTGGTCTTGTGTGATGTTTTCCGACGAGTCCATGTTTAGTTTGCAGTCTGATTCTCGCCGGACTTTCATATGGAGAGCGCCAGGTACCCGTTACCACCAAGAGAACACCATTGAACGACACCATTACGGTGGAGCAGGATGGCTCGTTTGGGGAGGAATTATTCTTGGTTCCAGAACTGACCTGCATGGTCAGAGTGTAACGATGACAGGCCACATCTATCGGGATGTCATTCTGGAACAACATGTACGTTTTGTTTCGGGGCGCCATGGGTGCTGAATGTCTGTTTAGGGATGACAACGCCCGTCCTCACCTTGCAAACATTGTAGACGAATGCCTTCAATTGGAGGATATCACCCGTATGGATTGGCCAGCATACTCACCGGACTTGAATCCAATAGAGCGTGTGTGGGATATGCTTGGCCGACGAATTTCAGCCCGTCAACCCCCTCCCATCTGTCAACCGGAACTTCTTAGGGCATTGCTTGATGAGTGGTGTAATATTCCTCAAGATCAGATTGATAATTTGATACTCAGCATGCCTAGGCGTTGTAAGGCCTGTATACTGTTTTTTGTAAATAGGTTCTTTTTTAAATTTGCCCCAGGGAGTAAAAATCGCAATTCTTATTAATTATGTCAGACATATAGCATCTTTTTTTGCTCTTTACCTTTTGTTTAATAAATAGACTTTAGAAATAAGTCAAATTTGTTTTGCTTCTGTCTCTTTCATAACTCAATTATTTCAGTGATAGCAATTATAACACACTTAGAAAACTGGATGAAACACTTTAAGCGTACATAGAACTTAAATTATCTAATTCCCTATCACTACGGCAGATGGTGGCCTGTATACTGTTTTTTGTAAATAGGTTCTTTTTTAAATTTGCTCCAGGGAGTAAAAATCGCAATTCTTATTAATTATGTCAGACATATAGCATCTTTTTTTTGCTCTTTTATCTTTTGTTTAATACCAAGCCTGTCCAGCTACTCACAGATTTCGAGACAGGAGATGCTTTCATTTTAGAGGGTAGGGTTGGCAACCCTACGACAAATTCTCTATTAGACTCTATATTAGACTAGTACCTACAATTTAAAGTGGATTCAGAACCACTACAAACATCCATGGCCCCGCCGCTGAAGAAGAAGGGCAGTGCCTTCCTGGAGGGCGCTGCCCTTCTTCTTCAGTGTTACGAAGCCAAGCCACATTTCTACCTACGGGTATCCATCACAACAGAAACTCTCCTCCTTTTCCTCCTTCCATGAGACCGCGGATTCAGGGACTTGGTCTAGATGTTGTTGTCTAAAAAAGTGAGATAAGAAAATAATAATAATAGCCTCAATTTTTATGATCGGTTTTTCAACAATTGTTATAAAATGTGCAAATAAGTGATGGACACCCGTAGGTAGAAGTCTGACTTGGCTTCGTGACGTTGAAGGAGAAGGGCAGTGCCTTCCTGGAGGGCATTTAGGGGAAACTACCCCTCTAGTAAGTATCGCATGGGAGGAAACCCGGAAAACACTCAATGGGTAATTCGACGAACGACGCAAAAGGATGAACATCTCAAATGCCATCGAGTCTCTTCGTTTTTGAAACAGTATCTACAACAAAGCCACCAGCGGATTGAACCTCCACCCTAATGTTTACCAGCGGAGCGCGTTGCCACGAGTTAGGCTTATGCTTTTAAACTATAAATTATCATTTACATCAATCTTATTTTATTTGTATTTATAAAATTTAAATTGAATTCAGCAGTCATTTTATAGAGAAAACCTATTAATTTTAAATCTAATGAAAATTCCAAGGTGTATATTGAATGTTATCTTGAACTCTTTCAAAGCTCAATATGCATTAATAATTTTTTTTTCCTTCGTATAATTTTGAAAGATACCTCTCCATTACAAATCTTTATAGTTTAAATTTACACTGATAAATGACCTATAAATTTAAGTATGAAATTTAAGTTAAGTACTCACTTGTCAAATTTGAACTCTCTTAAATTAGTTTGCACAAACAGAATCTAGAAAAAAAAGAAGGAAGAAAAATAATCCTCATTAGCAAATTTAAAAGTCAGTAACCTACGAGACGACATCATTTTGGAAAGTTGTAACACTAGAAGATTACTCAGGATGTATTTTTTAAATGTCAAATTAATTTTGAAATGGTAACAGTAATTTGAAATTAAATAAGTGCTCAAGTAATAATTAATACTCAAATGTGTCATAGCATCAAAAAATAAAAATCTTACTTCATATAGTATATAATAAATATAAAAAAAAAAAAAAATCAAATGACGGTTTTTCACTTTTAATTGTCTCTGGTTTTCGTCTTTAAATAATGTGCACAGAAAGGATGAGGAATTGTTCTTAAATTAATAAAATACAATTTTACTTTAATAAAAATTTTGGTTAAGTATATGAAAAATGTAAAAGTGTATGTAATACTTTTTTTTAATTAATAATAATAACAATTATAAAACAATTACAATTATAGTAAAAAAAAATTTTCTAATTTAAACCATGGTGTAATCTACACTGAAGTGACAGAAGTCATGGGATAGCAATATGCAAATTTTCAGATGGCAGTAGCATCGCGTAGAACAGGTATAAATGCGCAGTGCTTCCGCAGAGCTTTCATTTCTGTTCAAGTTATTCATGTGAAGAGGTTTTGACGGGATGATGACCGCACGACGGGAATTAACAGACTTTGAACGCGGAATGTTAGTTGGAGCTAGACGCATGGGTCATGCCATTTCGGAAATCGTTAGGGAATTCATCATTCCCAGATCCACTCTGTCAAGAGTGTGCCGAGAGTAGGAAATTTCAGGCATAACATCCCACCATGGACAGCGCAGTGGTCGACCGCCTGCACTTAACGACCGAGACCGGCGACGTCTGCAAAGAATCCTAAATTCTAACAGACAAGCAACACTGCGTCAAATAATCGCAGAAATCAATGTGGGACGTACAAGGGACTTGTCTGTTAGAACTGTGCGGAGAAATTTGGCTTTCTTGGGCTATTCCAGCAGAAGACCGACTCGAGTGCCTTTACTGACAGAACGACATCGCTTGCAGCGACTCTCGTGGGCACGTGAGCATATCGGTTGGTCCCTAGATGAATGGAAAACCGTGGCCTGGTCCGATGAGTCACGATTTCAGTTGGTAAGAGCTGATGGTAGGGTTCGAGTGTGGCGCAGACCCCACGAAGCCATGGACCCAAACTGTCAGTATGGCACTGTTCAAGCTGGTGGTGGCTCCGTAATGGTGTGGGCTGTTTTTTCATGGCATGGACTTGGTCATCTGGTGCGACTGGACCGAACATTGACTGGAAATGCTTATGTTCAGCTACTTGGAGATCACTTGCAGCCATTCATGGACTTCATGTACCCAAACAACGATGGGATTTTTATGGATGACAATGCGCCATGTCACTGGGCCACAACTGTTCGCGATTGGTTTGAAGAACATTCTGGACAATTCCAACGAATGATCTGCCCACCTAGATCGCCCGACATGAATCCCATCGAGCATTTATGGGACATCATCGAGAGGTCTGTTCGTGGCCAAAATCCTGCACCATCAACGCTTTCACAATTATGGACGTCTATCGAGACAGCATGGCTCAATATTCCTGCAGAAGACTTCCAACGACTTGTTGAGTCCATGCCACGTCGAGTTGCTGCACTTCGCCGGGCGAAAGGAGGGCCGACACGATATTAAGAGGTATCCCATGACTTTTGTCACTTCAGTGTATAATTCACTACAAAAATGATAGTCTTTCAACTATCATTTTTGTAGATAACTAATTCTTATTTCAAAATTATAAATTTCACATTATCATTCCCCTCCCCCCACCTTTTTTTTTTTTTTTTTTTTTTTTTAAACGTATGACATTAATATCCAATACTGAAAAAAAGGAAATCATTATTTTTTACTAATAAATGAAAAGCTTCGATTGGATTATTATTGCTATCTTTAACAGTATTTAAAGAAAAAAAAAAAAATTGTTAACTCATATTAATGGATATATTAAGAATATTTGTCAAATTTTTAAAAATTTTTTTATATAATATAGTAAGTTAGTAAGAGAGTCATATAAATTAGAGATTACTTTTAAAATCTTATATTATTCTAAGTTAATTTATTCTCTTTCATGAAATAAAATTGTTATATTTATGCCGCCTTTTTCGTGTTTCTATAACTTTTTAAATACCTATGTTCGTTTTATATAAACTTTGATTCCTTTTACAACATTATGATAATTATTCTATTCTCTATCTCTATCTAATTCTATTCTCTATCTAATTACTCGGAAATTTTCAAATAAATATAAACCTTTATATTTTTGCTTTTATTGATAAACTGAGAAGAAACAACATAAAAAACTGGTTTTGTGGTAATTTTTCAAAAGCAAAAAAAAATGAAAATTAATAAATGATAAGATATTTTAAAAATATTTATTAGTTTAATTCTATTATCTAATTTCACTTTAAATATTTTTTTAATTATTCTTTATTCTTTAAAAATAAATTGGCCATTTTTGTTTTAATATTTTTTTAAATACTATACGATATGCTAGAACGGATAGACTTACGATAGAGTAATAGACTAGACGGTATATTTCAATATAGACTCAATATTAGACTGCATTACTAGACTATTTTCAATTGAGACGAAACAAAAAAATTGGATTTGTGGTAATTTTTGAAAGCGTGAAATAAAATAAATTAATAAACGGTAAGAATTATATTTTTAAAATATTTATTAATTTAATTCTATAATTTAATTTCACTTCCAATATATTTTTTTATAATTATTATTATTTTTAAATAAATTTATCATTTTGCTTTTAATATTGTTTCAATTCTACTAAGAATGCTGCATTCTCATCATTTTCATCATTAGTGTTATACATAAAAAATTAGTTTGTTAGTTAAATTAGCATAAATATTTATTAGTTTAATTATCTATTTTCACTTCCATTATTTTTTTAAATATTTTTAAAAAATAAATTGACTATTTTTGTTTTAATATTTTTTTCAATAGTACTAATTTTGTTCACATCCTCATCATTTTTATCATTAGTATTATACATAAAAATTATAAAAATATTTTAACCGAGTTTATTCTCTGCTTTAGATTTTAACGAATACAAAGCACACCGTGAAACAAAAGCCAAAAAATGAATAAAATCATGGTGAATCACAAAAATAAATAAAAACCACGCTATATAGTTTAATGAGGAGCAAATAATATATGTGGAGCGGAAAGCACTGCAAAGAATTAATGAGCAAATCTGCTCCACAGAAAGAAATAGTACACGAAACATCTCAACAATAGAAAAAAAAATATTTTGTCGTAAATTTTAAATAAATCTAAATATATTTATATTTTTGCTTTTATTGATAAAGTGAGAAGAAACAACATAAAAAATTGGTTTTGTAGTAATTTTTTAAAAGCAAAAAAAAAAAAAAAAAAAAAAATGAAAATGAAAATAAATAAATGATAACGTATTTTCAAAATATTTATTAGTTTAATTCTATTATCTATTTGCACTTCCAATATTTTTAATATTTTTTTTTTTAATAGATTGATTATTTTTGTTTTAATATGTTTTCAATACTACTAAGAATTTTGCATCCTCATAGAGTTCAAGTTCAAGCGGTAAATTTTCACATAAATCTAAATATTTTTCTTATATTAATAAATTTAGATGAAAAAACATAAAAAACTGGTTTTGTGGTAATTTTTTAAAAAAGAAAAAAGAAAAAAAAAAAAAAAAAAAACAGAGAAACGAAATGAAAATTAATAAATGATAAGATATTTTAAAAAATATTTATTAGTTTAATTCCATTATCTATTTTCACTTCCATTATTTTTTGTAATATTTTTTTTTTTTTAAATAAATTGACTATTTTTTTTTTTTTTTTTTTAATATTTTTTTCAATAGTACTAATTTTGTTCACATCCACATCATTTCCATTATTAAAGCTATAGGTTTTAACGAATAAAAGGCACACCATAAAAAAAAGCACAAAAATGAATAAAATCATCGTGAATCACAAAAATAAAAAGAAAACACAGGGTATAGTTTAATGAGGAGCAAATAATATATGTGGAGCGGAGAGAGCACACTGCAAAGAATTAATGAGCAAATCTGCTCCACAGAAGAAATAGTACACGAAACAATATCTACAATAGGAAAAAAAAAAAAAAAAAAAAAAAAAGTGCTCATCCCGAGTCACTGCGGTCCACCCCTTCTGAAAATTGGGATGAGTTCCGACCAAGCAACAGTCGCCATGGAAACCCCGTTTCAGGTTACGCGGAGAAAAAGGAACCAAGGTAAGAGAGCTGCCATCGCCAGTTCGCTAACGCCAAACGGACGGAAAAGTACCCAGTGCTGCTTGCTGCTGCGCCTCTCAACCAGGCGATATATCGAAGCGCGTGCGGACGCCGCGTTCTTCTCTGCTGCTGCTGTGGAGTGTTCTAAATAGTGAAAACAACAAAAAAAAGCGTCGCTGGTGTTTTTGTTATTACCCATGTTTGAAACTTGCAGCTGAATTGTGAAGGTGGACAACTGTTTTGTCGGAATATAAACATGGTTCTGTGGATTGGATTATTGTGGCTGGTTTTCTTCAATAAATGCCTGATTGCGAGCGGTAAGTTGTGGTTACAACATCTTTTTAGAATAAGGAGAGAGAAATTCGTCAACATCATGGGGATAATTCCATTTCTCGCCTCATGTTTGATTCGAATTTTTATTTACCATTTTGTCAATAGTGTCATTTTGTAGTGTACCAATACTATGCTTATAGGATTTTTTTTTTTTCATTCGTATACAGAAATATATATATGAAGAAATATTTAAAATATATATGATATTAGCAAGTTGACAGTTGTACAATATTTATTTTTGAAAACATGGAATTATTTTTCTTTTAGAATTTTCTGTAATAATGATCAGCAGAAATTCATCTATGCTGTGTTACGTAAAATTTCTGTTACGAAGAGAAGTAATAGTATATTTTTAATAATTAGTATGTTTTTATTGGTCGCTAAACAAATCCCTCTCTTATTGTTTTTATTTATACCTGGCAGAATTTCAAAGTACGAACAATACGATTTAAATGAAATATATTCATATTTTCATAAGAATCGAAATAATTTTGTTTATCAAGAAAATATGCTAATGAAATAATGTTTGATTTTGTTTGTACGGAAACAAAATTGAATTTAAAATTTTCAAAATTACATTACTCAAAAAAATTTTTTTTTTTTTTTTCCTGATAAATATAGAATAATTTATTCTCTCGCCTTATATTTGATTCAAATTTTTATTTACAATATTGTCAAATTTTTATTTACAATATTACAATTTTTATTTACAATATAGTAAATGCTTTACAGTACGATGTTTATAACATTTTTTTTTTTTCTTCGTACGTATAATATATATAATATTAGAAAGTTGACACTTGTAAAATATTTATTTTTGAAAACATCTAACAAACTTTTAGAATTTTCCTTAATAATGATCAGTAGTAATTCATTTATGCTGTGTTACATAAAATTTATTTTACAAAGAGAAGAAGCATCATATATTTTGTTGATTTTGATTTAATATGTGGTTTAATTTTGGATTTTATATATATTTTGCTTTTTCGTTTCATAATTTGTATATACTTAACGTATTATTTTAATATGTAATGTTTACTTTTATGAAATAATACATCCTTTAATTGTATAATTAATGAAAGGATTAGAGATTTAAAATGTAATTGTTTTCAAACTTAAATAATGTTTTGGTAATTTAATATTTTTCTATTGTACTTTATGTCTCATTATTTTTTCAGTTAGTAATTAGTATATTTTCAGTGGTCACTAAACAAATCTCTCTCTAATTGCTTATGAATTAATTATACTTGGTAGAATGTCGAAAGTACGAACAATAGGATTTAAATGAAACAAATTTTATTTTCATAAGAATCAGAAATAATTTTGTTTGTCAAGAAGATATGCTAATGAAATAATGTTTTTTTTTTTTTTTTTTTTTTGTACGAAAACAAAATCAAACTTAAAATTTTCAAAATTACATTATTGAAAATTTTTTTGTGATAAATATGGAATAGAATATAGAATGTCAAAGTACGAACAATGCTATGTAAATGAACTATATTTATTTTTAGAACTTAATAAGAACAGAAATAATTTTGTTTATCATAAAAATATGCTAATTGTTGTTCAAGATGGTTTGTACAAAAACAATCGAATTTAAAATTTTCAAAATTACATCATTAAAAAATTTTTGTGTGGCAAATATAGAATATACTGTGGCATTAATCTACTATAGTAAATTGTACTTTAGTAATAATGAATAAAAAATATAGTAGACTAGAGTGAATGAAAACAAGCGTAAAAATTGTTTACTTTGGAGCTTTCAGCAAATTTGCCTTTCAAAATTGTCAAAATACGATCTTTGTGATTGTGTTGGGTATTCTATGCGTTTGATATATCTCCTTTATAAATATTTGTAAAATAACCAATTAAAAATAATTATAAATGTTGGGTATAAATTGTCTAATAGTATTAAAAAAAACACAGATTTTTTTTTAAAGGTTTGATGATTACAAATTCAAGTGAACCTTGAATCGCAATTGATGCAATTTCTTTGTGTTCAAACAATATACCTGTTATATTATAGCTCTTGTCAAAAACGATTAAACAAAACAAAAAAAAAAAACCCCTTGACATTCGATTTATTATTATTATTATTTGTTATTATTTTTATCTCGTTCGAAAAGTAGTGTTCGTAGTGTTATTTCTTGCCTTAATGCGAAACAAAAAACTAGTCTTATCTACTATAATTCTCTGGGACACAAGTTACTGCTGTAATAATATTCATCATCTGATAACGAAATATTAGACCACACCCATATTCATTTCTCACAGATGCATTAATTTTTTTTATAACTACAATAAGGAATTGTTTTTATTAAATTAAAAATAAATAAATAAAAAAAGTACTAGCTTACAATGATTGATTGGTTCTTACCTCCCTTCGAGGTAGGAATCAAATCCCATCAAAAGTTTGATACGTTCGAGGTTCGACAGTATCTTAAATAAGTTTTGAAATTCATCATTCACGTTCGTTCTATTGCCATTATTATGTATGCATAGATTCTTAAGTTTTGTGTTGTATTGTTTGCTGTTGACAGAGTTCATAAAAAATAAATAAAAATGCCAATTGCATTTTTTAATATATTAAAATCGTAAAAAACTTTGTTGCACTATTTATAAACTGTATAATAAATAATAATATGCTTTAAATAATCAAATTATTATATTTTAAAAATAATTTTTTTTTTTTTTTGCAAAATTTTTTTAATAAAAATCGATGTAAAAAAAGTAAACGATTCATACTTTCTTTTAACTGAATAAATTAATTAAAACTTTAAAAATTTTAACTACTGAGCTGTAGAATTAAAGATTGTAGTCGTTAGATTAAAGATTGTAGTCAATTTCACAGTTAAGTAACAATTTAAATTAATTTACATAGTTTACATTTGATGCACATAGTAATCAATTTGTTAATATAACCTACTTAAATAGACTTACAAATTATGTAAATTACCTGTAAATAAATAATAATTTAATGCACGATGTTTATAAATTTATGGGCTGTAAAAATTATTTTCTCGTTACGCTATTTTTTTTTAAACTTGGAATTCATAAGTTCCCAATTTTTATTAACTACTTTTATTTATTTTTTTACTTTTAAAATAATGGGTTTCAAAGAAAAACGATGTCAATGAATGGCATTAAAGTTTTTGATTCCAGAAATTTGAATATACTCACTCAAAATTCGAATAAAAAGTAAGCATTCTTTTCATAAATTTAAACTTAAAATAAATACTTATATTTATTCTTTCATAAATTTTAACTTACAAATTTACTGTCGAGATTTAACGAGATTGTCCTCAAATTTTATCAACTATTTTATTTATTTATTTTTACTTTCTAAATAATTGGTTTCAAAGAAACATTATGTGAATGAATGGCAATAAAGTTTTTGATTCCAGAAATTTGAATATACTGACTCTTTTAACAAAAAGTAAGCATTCTTTTCATAAATTTAAACTTAAAATAAATGCTTAAACTTATTCTTTCATAAATTTAACTTAAAATTTTGCTGTCGAGACTGTTCGAAATTGTTCCCAATTTTGCTAACTATTTTATTTAATCATTTTAACTTTTAAATTAATTAGTTTCAAAGAAAAACTATATGAATGAATGACAATTAAGATATGATTCCAGAAATTTAAATATACCGACTCAGAATTTGAATAAAAAGTAAGCATTCTTTTCATAAATTTAAAATTAAAAATACTTATTCTTTTCTTAAATTTTAACTTAAAAATTTGCTGTCGAGACTGATCGAAACTGGTAACAATTTTTATTAACTATTTTATTTATTAATTTTTACTTTTTAAATAACTGGTTTTAAAGAAAAGCTATGTGAATGAATGGCAATAAATTATGATTCCAGAAATTTGAATATACTGACACTCAAATTTTTAACAAAAAATAAGTATTCTTTTCATAAATTTAAACTTAAAATAAATGCTTAAACTTATTCTTTCATAAATTTTAACTTAAAAATTTACTGTCGAGACAGATAAATAATTTTTTTCGTCAAAATGCGTTTGGAATAATATATTTTATAACAAAAAATAATAAATGGAATTCTGTCTGGCGCACCTTTTGGGTGTGACTTGCTTTTCAAATATAGCTATCCTTAGAGTGAAGAATCGGAAGAAATTTCATTTGAGGGAAAATAATTAATTTTATTTTTAAAAAAGGACATTCTGTGTTATTTTTATTTAGAAATTACTTCTAAATCTGAAAAATTTTGTAGTAATGGTTTTAAATTCGTGGGAATTTTTTTTTTTCTTAAGTTAAAATTTATTCTATTTTAAATTGCTGAATTGATATAAACAACTCAGATCGAATGTTCGTAATGCAAGAGTTGTTTGTTACTGATTCCAATGCCAGTTACATAAAATTATTTATGAATTAAAAGTTATCTTTTATGTAAATTTATATATTTGTTTACAAAACATTTAGTTTTAATAATTTATTATTATTTCATGCATATAATTTTCACATTTATTTAAAATTTAGTTATTAAAAATGCCAAAATTTGCTACTTATTACCATTAAAAATAATAAAGATGCATATTTATGCAACATTACTATTACTAATAATATAAGTGCTAATTAAATTAAAAGTAGAGATCTTTTGATACTTAAAACATTAAAAAAATATTGCTTGCAGTTTTTGTTATTATTATATTTCAAAGCTCATTAGATATTATTATTATTATTGAATCTGTCTACCTATTTTTTTTCTTTGTGTTTCTGTATTGCGTTGAAAGATTTTTTTGAATATTTCTTAGTTTTTAAATCTCGTTTTATACTTATGTGAGGCACTAAGAAATTGTTTGTAGTTCAAAATGAATGTAATTCAAATTATATTTTTGCCTTTCTTGAAAATAACTTATCATAGGGGTAGAATTTATTGGTTATGTGATGAATGTTAAAATATGAATTGTTTAGAAATAAAAGATTAAAAAACATTGAATAATATAGATTAAAAAAATCATTAAAAGATTGTTTGTAGTTCAAAATTAATATAATTCAAATTATATTTTTGCCTTTCTTGAAATAGCAGATATCATGGGATAGAATTTATTGGTTATGTGATGAATGTTAAAATTTATCAGCGTTCATGCATTGCTCTAAATATATTGTTAAACTAATTCAAAGCTGTAAAGTATTCCTTTTAAAATCTTAAATGTTAATAATTGAAAAACAATGTAATTAGAATAAAAAGTTAGGAGTAGATATTTATAAGAAAACTAGAAAAAGCTATCCATATATTGAAAAGTTTATATTGTTAACTTTGAGAATGATATAATTCTTTATCGCTATTTCATTTCATTTCGAAATTTAGCATGTTTTTCCAATGTATTCAGCGTAATTCTAAACGTTGATTTCCTCCTAATGCTAAGATCTCACGTCATAAAACACTAACCAATCAGAAAATTGAATGAGCAAGAAAAGAGAAAACTAATGCTTTGTGTTGATCAAACATTTCATTATAATTTTGAGTCATTTCTATATTAATGTGATTTTAAGTATACAAATATTTACTATAAATATACAATACTATATATATATATATATATATATATATACAAGTGTGTCCAAAAAGTAAGACCAGTTTTCAATTTAATTTTCCCGGGCATATGATATTTCAATTTTTTCTTCTTCTTTTTAGGTTGTTGGCACTGTCCTCAAAAATATATACCTTAAATAATAAAAGGTGAAAATCAAGGAAGGAAGCAATATTGAAGATAACTTTTTTGGAAAGTAATATATATTTACGGCCAATATTTGTATGTTTAAAATCACATTAATATAAAAATGGCCAAAAGTGTTAATGAAAAGTTTTGATCAACACAAATCATTGGTTTTCCCTGTTCTGCCCATTCAGTCTGCTGATTGGTTAGTGTACTGAGTGTACTCAGCGTGCCCATGAATATACCAGTAATTACTAATCTAATGGCTTCCACATTTTCTCGATAAAGAACAATAAAATTAGGTGATTCAATAGCTGATACAGAAATTTTATAAATATTGAATGACTCCGGTAAAATGAATAGCAAAACGGTGAGCATCAAGGAAGGAAGCAATATGCTAAGTTGGAAGATAATTTTGTGGAAAACAATATATTGTGTATATATATTACTGTGTCCAAAAAGTAAGACCAGTTTTCAATTTAAATTTCCGGGCATATGATATTTCAATTTTTTTTTTTTTTTTCTTCTCCTTTTTTTAGGTTGTTGGCATTGCCCTCGACATCTGTGTGAAATTTGACGTCAAAATATTCATTAGTACTTGAGTTACGCTTGGTTTTGTGAGATGTTTTATCTGATTCCGGGAATTTTTGAAATGTCTGAATTAATTTAGCAAGAACTTGCGTTAAATTTTGTTTGCGGAAGCGTATAGATTGTTTCAGAAGGCATTCGGTGAACATTCCTATATCGGAAAGAAATGTTTAGAAGTGGCAAAAACAGTTCAAAGAAGGCAGAGAATGCGTTGAAGACGAAGAGCCCCCTGGTCGACCACCAACCTCAACCGACGAAGCTCACTTTCAAAAAAATTAAAGATTTGGTGCTTGCAAACCGTCGATTTACAATTAGAGACCTTGCTAATGATGTTGGGATTTCAAAATTCCATTTTAAAAGATGTTTTGGGCCTCAAACGCGTCAAATCTTGATTGGTACCGAAAACACTGAATGCGCCAACTCACACTGCATAGATTCTTCGTAACTTTTTCGCCAAAAATGAAACCCATATCGTTCCATAACCACCGCATTCACCTAATTTAGCATCGTGCTACTTCCGGTTATTCCCAAAACTCAAAAGACCACTCCGAGGACATTGTTTTGAGTCGATTGAAGAGACATTTCAAAATCGCCGGAATCAGTTTTAGCATCTCACAAAACCAAGCGTAACTCAAGTACTAATGAATATTTTGACGTCAAATTTCACACAGATGTCGAGGACAATGCCAACAACCTAAAAAAGAAGAAAAAAAAAAAAAAATGAAATACCATATGCCCGGGAAATTTAAATTGAAAACTGGTCTTACTTTTTGGACACAGTAGTTTATATACACAATATATTGTTTTCTACAAAATTACCTTCCAACTCAGCATATTGCTTCCTTCCTTGATGTTCACCTTTTTGCTATTCATTTTACCGGAGTCATTCAATATTTATAAAATTTCTGTATCAGCTATTGAATCACCTAATTTTATTGTTCTGTATCGAGAAAATGTGGAAGCCATTAGATTAGTAATTACTGGTATATTCATGGGCACGCTGAGTACACTCAGTACACTAACCAATCAGCAGACTGAATGGGCAGAACAGGGAAAACCAATGATTTGTGTTGATCAAAACTTTTCATTAACACTTTTGGCCATTTTTATATTAATGTGATTTTAAACATACAAATATTGGCCTTAAATATATATTACTTTCCAAAAAGTTATCTTCAATATTGCTTCCTTCCTTGATTTTCACCTTTTATTATTTATTTTACCGGAGTCATTCAATATTTATAACATTTCTTTATCAGCTAATGAATCATCTAATTTTATTGTTCTGTATCGAGAAAATGTGGAAGTCATTAGATTAGTAATTACTGGTATATTCACGGGCACGTCGAGTATATATATGTATAGATCGTTTTGAGGGGGAATAGAAAGGAAATTGGGCCTATATCCTGTAAAACGCGAGTCAACGTACGACTTTCTAAATTAGTCGGAAGTCATTAAATGCAGGGAAGGGAAAGCGAAAGTGAGAAGTATTTTTTTCGAACTGAAGTATACCTGAATAGCTTAATGACAGAAAAACGTTTTTGACTTATTTTTTTTTTTTTTGTTCCATTGTTTCAACATGGCTACACACTATATATATTTGTTTTTGTGTATAAGAGTAGCCTAAAACGAAAGCCATTATGTGTTGGTTATTTCTTCTATTTTATAACTAACTTTTTTTTTTTAAATTCCTACTATTAGTTCTCACTCTCCCTATATATATATATATCTTGTTCAAATTTTAATCGTTCATAAAATACTTTTTATTCATCCACTCAAGTTCAAATACATTTTTTTGAACTTGTAGTGGATGACACTGATGACACGGTTTTTGAAATATTAAATTCATTAATTTTTTTCTAATGCAGCTGGCAAATAGACCGTGATCTTTTTATGCCATAAGGGCTGCACCGATGTTACTCACTTTGCATTACCCATGGGGCACGTGTAACTTGATGGTAAGCCACGGACGCGGAGTAACAATGCCCCCCCAGCGCTCTACGATCCTATTAAGACCGGACCTACGGCTTAAAGTGGATTCGAACCACTACAAACACCAATGGCAACGTCGGGATATGAACCCGATACCTGTGTTACCGAACGCCAGAGTTAATTCATTAATTAATTTAAGTTATTTTTAGATTTAAGTTGCATGTATCTAATAATAGATGGCGCCAGATATAAGAGGAAAATTTCAACTTTATTTGTAAAAAACTTTTCTGCAATATAGTGAAAAAAAGTAGGAATTAACTTAAAATTTTTTTTATATATTGCTTGTTTTCTAATCAAGACGTTTTTTTCTGAAAGTGTTGTTCTTATAAGATGAATAATTTCAAATTATTTATTTTTATTTGCAGTATTAAACTTAAGATGTTTTGTAGTTCTCACATTTAAACCTATCAAAAATATTTTTGTGTATATTTTTAAAAAGGAAGAAAAAAATTAATGCTTTAGTTTTGAGAACAGTTTTCATATTTTCAATGTTATAAAATGCAATCGTGTTAATCGTAAAGTAGTCGTAAATGAAGTCGCTTGTAGTCGTAAACGGAATCGTGTATGAAATCGTGTTAACGAATCTTATTTTTAAAACTTTTTGCATAGTTTTATTTTGAAAATTGTACTGATTGTTTAAATAAAGTAGAATAGAAATAATATAGATAAAATTTTTAGATGCTTTCATTTTTCGAATTATGTGCTTTTAAAGCTAAAAAAAAAAAAAAAAAAAAAAAAAAAAAATCTTATAATGAATCAATTATAAAATCAAATTTCTTTTTAATAATTTAATTAATAATTTAGATTTGATTTTAATTAATTAATTAAATAATTTGATAACCTATCATTTTATTGATTAAAATATTTTTGAATAGTATTACTTAAATTGAATTCCTTTTGTATTAATTTTATTTATTAATTTCATCTGTCTTGCATAGAAAATGTCTATAAAAATAAAAAAAAAACAATAATGGATTTTATTTAACATAAAAATGCAAGAAAAAATAACTTTAATAATAATTAAAATTGATTTCTAAAATAAATATTTTTCCTAATTCCCTCCTTAACGTAGATCTCTAATCATATCCTTATAAATTATTTTAGGTCACTAAATTACTCCACAAAGATTATGATTTTATATAATTACTAAATTATTGCTGTAATTTACTAATTTTTTTGAAGATTTTTGATCAACTAATCGTTAAATATCTGAAAAATAAATCGCTAAATATTCGAATTTTTCGTACAAATGATGCTAGAATTATTATTTTTACAAAAATTATACATAATAAATTTTAAACATTCTGTTGTTTCAGTTTAAATTATACAGCACAGCAAATTCAGTTTAAATTATACAGCTTAATTTTAACGTAATCAAAATTTGTAAGTTGCATACTAAAAAAATTAGTGTTGTTGGACTAGATCGACTTTAAAATTTGATCAAGTCCATAACATCATAATGTTACGAATAATGCAGCTTCTGTGGGTTCGAGCAAAAACAATGAAGTCTGGTTTTATAAGTAATTAAAGAGTAATACTAGCCAGAATAAATTTCATGGTATAACTGTTTCGTATTTGTATGATTTATAACATAAATTCTAGAAAACTTTTAAACACGAAGTCTAAGCAGTCAACGGGAAATATTCTATTGTAACAAGTACCAAGTCTTTCCAAAGCAGAAACTACAGCAGTGAAATTCGTTCACGCACAAGCTAATTTGTATCATTGGATTTGGATGGAGCAGAAGGAATTGCTGTGAGGAATGAGGAATTTGCAAATTAATTTAACTATTACAAAGCTGTATATTACTGTGTTTGTTGCTGTTTCTTATCCCACTCGGTCGACAGCAACATCTTAACCAAGTCCATGAACCGGTGTGGTCTCACGGAAGGAGGGAAAGGATGGGCAGCTTCTGTTGTGATGGAGCACCCGTAGGTAGAAAACTGACTTGATTCCGTGTCGTTGAAGAAGGGCAATGCCTTCCGGAAGGACTTTTAGGGTCTGAATTACTCCGCAATTGCGTATCGTATGGGAGAAACTCAGAAAAATCCCACCAGGTAGTCCGACTCACGAGACGAGCTGAGCATCACAAACGCCATTGAGTCTTTCTATTTTTTGAAACAGTGTATACAACAAAGCCGCCAGCGGATTGAACCTCAGCCCTGATGTTCACTAGCGGAGCACATTGCCACGAGTCGGGCATCGTAACTGTAATTGTATTATATCTTTAACTATTATATTGTTTTATGTTATATTTTAAGGAAAGGTTAAGTATATACTGCATTTAAAAAAAAACAAAGAATTTTTCTAGAAAAATATATAATATATGTTACCAGGCTTAAGATCTCAAATACTTTTTGAATTCTATTTAATTTTCATGTTATCTTAATTACCATTTTTTATGTTAACCTTGCCTTTTAGTAGTGCAGAATAAATAAATAAAAATAACAAATAAATAAAAATAAAAATAATAAATAAATAAAAAAAGTGAAATCGTTTAACTCGAAATCGAAGCTTATTCTGCCGAGTTACACATTTAACTTAAGAAAAATATATATATATATATATATATATATATATCGAAAACTTATTTATTTATCAATTTTTCCAAAACCTTAAGTATACGACGACGGAACAGAAAAGCTATTAGAGAAAATTAGATTTCGCAAAACATCGATTAATATTTTTTATTCATTATTATCTTGAATGCTAGTAGCCCGTGGACCTCACGAACAAACAATCATTTTTAACTCCACTTTTTTCTTGCCTGTCACTAAATCACGAGATTTAAATTTAATGACCTAGTCTGTAAATAAAACATTATTTTTCTAAAGAGAGTTTACTTTTTTTTTTATTAAATAAAAATATTTGAGCAAATTTATGTTTTGTTCCAATTTAGAAAAACGCTGTTTAATTTTATGTAAGTGAGAAGTTATCTCTCTGGGGATTTTTAAACCCAACTGATCATAGTTATTATTAGAAAAATTTTCGCCTTTTTTTTTTTCCAAAAGTTCGCTCTAATTTGCTGGCATCACGATTCACACTTTTCAAAAAGTGACAAGTCAAGGTTTCAGCTTTTTCTCTCTTGTTCTTTTTTATTTTTCCCGCCATAACTCTTTCTTATTTGACTTTTAGCATATTCATATTCTAGTTCTCCTTGGTTCATTTCGGCGTTTATCATTACTGTTTTCTATTTGACTCTTGTTTTAATTTTTATGTTGATCAATCCTCTGAAAAGATGTATTTAAAAAAAGAAAAGTTACAGAGACTATTTCTACGACAGGGATATATATAAAAAAAATGGCTGTTCAAGGTTTTTGAACCTCTTATATGGCAGACACTCATCGGCAAAGAAGATAAAAAGATTTAATTGGGGTATATTTTCGAGTGTCTGTTTTATACATTAGCATTATGTCTTGTATGAGATAATTTGTTCGTCTATAGCCTGATGTAGGAAAGTTGTAGCGTAGCTTTTTCATTGAAGAAAATGTATAATAATAGTATATAATCTTCTTTGGTAAAATGAATGGCTATTTATTCTTGTAAAAAAAAATGTCGAGATGTAAAAATTAAAACAAATTAATTCATCATTCTCAAATAATAATAATAAAATATTAAATAAATAAATACAAATAAAAAAAAAATTCTGAAATCTGCTCGGCAAATTTCAACTTATCATGTGTGAACATTCGAGGACGGATGAATAAATTCAGGAATATGCCAATGTTTAATAATGCAAGAGATATATGAAGCAATTGATTCGAATACTATAAAAATGACCAATTTCAATAGCCACATGGATATAGCAATGTTAAATAAATCAAGAACTTCATGAAGGATGAATTGTTCAAGAGTCTCCAAAAGAATATACAAAAGTAAGATAAATGTCGTCGTAAATGAAAATGAAGTATTCCAAATTCTACAAGAAACGTTATCACATACAATAGCCAAAAGAATATATCAAGTTTGAACATTCTAGGCAAAAATAAAGAAGTATTACAAATACAATAAGAAGCACTATACAGCTCAATAGGCATGGGAAAATGTCAAAAGTGATAAATAAAAAAATAAATAAATAAATAAAAAATAAAATAAAAAAGAGAATTGATCAACGCACTACGAGTATCTATAACCATTGGATATACAAATGTTTAAAATCCCAACCCAAAATATGAAAAGTAATTCAAAACCATACTACAAAACACTTCAATCTAAAGCCAAATGCTCCAAAAAATTATTTAAGATTAACGTTATTCATGAATCATTTCAAGAGTTAAGGGACCCAAAATACCATTTTCCGCCAAAATTTTTAATGGAGTTTTATTTGCTTGACCCTCATTTTCGGATAATGTCATGGACTCCTAACCAGGACAACATCATGTTCATACATGATAAAAAAAGAATGCTATCCTATAAAACAGACTTGGACTTCAGGAGAAAATAAAATTTTAAAAGAATTTTTATAATTTTCATGAAAATTTAATTCCATAAATCTCAAAAAAACGTGCAGTTAATTACAAATACAAAGATAAATTTTTTTATCTTGAAGAAATTTATAAGATTAAAATAAGCACATTACTAAACTGTTCATTATAAAATTTGGTTACTGCATTTTATAAAAGACTTGTTTAAAAAAAAAAGAGTGACTTTATTATGCAGCCAATTTATAAGATGCAGTAAAACGTGTATTTAGGATTTGGAATCGTTTTTATAATGCATATTCTGAAGGATACTTAATCTGATATTGAAAAACTTGTTTGGTATATTGTACAGCATATTCATTGCTGATAAAATGAAGAAACAATGTATTAACTGCACATATCGCTAAAAACAATAAAGTGATATCTGTGACTGTTCTTCTTCATCAGGAGACAAATAAAAATACGATACAATCGGTAACTTAATATAAATTCTTATCTAAGTATATTTTAAAATAGGTTTGTATATTTTAAATAACTGAAATTTTGAAAATAAGATTTAGGTTTAATCAGTAAAATTACTGTTTTCTGTTGTACAATAATATTGCTTTTTAAATTTTTTTTTTTTTTTTTTAATTTCTGTACATTTGTTGCTTTACGGTCATTTTTTGCACACTTTGGGCTAATTAAACGGGAACCTACAGTTTAACGTGGATTTCGAACCACTAACAAACAACGCCAGGATTCGAGCCTAGAGCCTCAAGAGAGCGCTTGCCATTTGGCCACCAGCCGCTTGCGAACCATTAGTTTACATGTCATACCTAATAAACATTTTGACTTTAAAGGTTTGGCTTGTTGCTCTACGGTCATTTTTGAACACTTTGGACTAATTAAATTGCAACCTACAGCTTAACACGGATTCCGAACCACTCACAAACATCCATACCACCTCCGGGATTCGAACCTGAAGTCCATAGTACCAACGACCAGAGCGCTAGCCAAGTAGCCATAAGGCCGCTGACTTTTAAGTAGGGTGGAAAATAGTTTGTTTAAATGTGAACCACAACGAACCAAAATTACAATAGACATTTTTTTCCTAATGCAGCTGGCAAATACTTAGACAGTTGTCTTTGATGCCTTAAGGCAAGCTTAGCAAGCTTAGCAACCTTACTCACTTAGCACTAACTATTAGGTGAGTGTAGTTTGAAGAAAAGCTACGGAAGCGGAGTAACAATATCCTTGTAACGCTCTACGATCATGTTAGACCGGGACCTACGTTTAAAGTGGATTCCGAACCACTACAAACATCCATGGCACCGCCGGGACTCGAACCCAAAAAGCTGTGTTACCGAGCGGAAGAACGCTAGCCGATTGGCCATCAGGCCGTTGGCTTTTAGGAGGAGGGTTTATAGGAGGAAAATAGTTTATTTAAATGTGAACTACAACGAACCAAAATTACAATACACAAATTGAATAAATTTTTTAAGACAAAAATTTCACGGTATAATAGCTCTTAATTTTTCTTAACCAAACATGCCAAAACTCACGCCATCTCAGCAGACTGTAAAACTAAAGAAAACGACGGTGCTTACAGCGAAAATTAGAGGGTTTTGCTCCTAATCCTGATTCATGGCGGCTGCTCGGCAATTAAAAAGCATTGTGGGCTCTGCAATAAAGCACTCTTTGTTCCAGAGGTCCCATAAAAGCCGAGACCTCCCGTGGGACGTATTTTACACTCTGGGATAATGAATGAAATAAAAATGGTGAGGGGGAGGGGAGAGCAGCTCGTAATTTGTGAGGCAGTGATGGGTCCTGACCTAGCACAATCCTAGAAACAGAAAAAGGCGACAACGAAAGAAAAGAAAAAAAAAAAAAAAAAAAAAGGCGCAAAAATCGTCGGTCTCTCTTTTGATTTTGAAGAAAGTCCATTGCCATGTAGTTCTAAATTCGCTAAATTAATTGGACTCATTAAATGGAGATGATGTAAATAATGGATGGCAGTTAAAAAATAAATAGATTACTTCAATTCTAATTTGAAAGTTTTAATTGTAATAAATGATAAAAGATAAAAAGCAACTTAAAGAACTGTATGGTTAGTTTTAAAGTCATTACTATTTTAAATCTTTAAAATATTTTTAACAAATTAATATGGAAAGATGAATTCTAGATATATCTGTGGTATTTTATTTAAAGAGAAATGTTGTAATTATTAGAATTCCTAAAAATGATACTTAAAAAGATACATCTAAATTCGCTAAATTAATTGGATTCATAAAATCGAGATGATCTACATGATTGATGACAATTAAGGAAATAAATTGCTTCAATTCTAATTTGAAAATATTAATTGTAATGCATGTATGAAAAGATAAAAATTAGAATTTTAGGTTTATAACTTATGTTTTAAAATGATTAATATTTAAGATATTTTAAAGTATCTTAAACAAATTATTATGGAATGTTGAATTCTGTAATAGATATATCTGTACTATTTTATTTAAAACAGAATTGTTGAAACTACTTGAATTCTTGAAAATGATACACAAATAAGTTGTTCAGAAATATAACATATTCTGGTCTTATTATAATTGTTCAGTAAATAGGAAATGATGAAATTAAATGATTTTGAAAAAGGAAATGAATTTCATTTGATTTTGAAGAAAGTCCAATGCCATTCTAAATTCGCTAAATTAATTGGACTCATAAAACCGAGATGATGCAAATAATTGGTGGCAATTAAAAAATAAATAGATTGCTTCAATTCTAATTTGATAACATTAATTGAAATAAATTTATGAAAAGATAAAAAGTAACTCAAAGGACTTTATGCTTAAAATTTATAGTTTTAAAATCATTAGTATTTTTAGATTTTGAAAATATCTTAAACAAACAAATCATTATTTGAAAGATGAATACTGGATATATCTAGTATTATTTTATTTAAAAGAGTAATGCTGCAATTATTTGAATTCCTAAAAATGATACATAAAAGATGCATCAAAATTAGTTAAATTAATTGGACTAATAAAATCGAGATGATGTAAATAATTGATGGCAGTTGAGAATAAATAGATTGCTTCAATTCTAATGTGAAAGTATCAATTGTAATACATTTACGAAAAGACAAAGAGTAATCAGGGTTAAAAGATTTTAAATCTTTAAAATATCTTAAAACAACTTATTATTTAATGTTGAATTCAGGATATCTCTAAATTATTTTTATTTCGTCTTCGTCTTCAACGCGTTCTCTACCTTCTTTGAATTGTTTATACCACTTCTAAGCATTTCTTTCCGATATAGGAATGCTCACAACATGACCTGCAACATGCCTTCTGCAACATTCTATACGTTTCCGCAAAAAAAAAAATTAAAAAAAATTTTTTAATTTTTAAAATAATTTTTTGCTCAATTAATTCAGACATTTCAAAAATCCCTGGAATCAGTTTTAACGTCTCACAAAGCCAAGCGTAATTCAAACACCAATGAATATTTTGACGTCAAATTTCGCACAGATGTCAAGGACAGTGTCAGCAACCTAAAAAGAAACAAAAATTTAAATTCTATAAGCTCTGAGAATTTTAAAATTAAAAAGGGTCTTACTTTTTGGACACAGTAGTACTGTCGATTGCTAGAACCATATTTAATACCTATGCAAATCTTTATAATGAGAAAATCAATCACATGGAAATTTCGGCGTATTGCACAAACTACATTCAGATATCATCCATATAGCCCATTGTATATAGGTTGCATAAACATCATTTAAATTGTAAAGAAGTTTGAAGAAGTCGGTTGCCTAAATTAGCCAATACCTGCGAAAAGAACTAGTCCTTAACCTATACCTGTTAATAGAACTAGGATTGTTTATTTTCGCCTAATTCCGTTAAATAAATAAACAATAAATAAACCCTTGGCGGTGACTTGTGTGGCAAAAAAAGAATTGAATTTGATGCTATCGTTTTATAATGAGTATCCCCATTACGAAAAATGAAAAAGGAAGGAGAAAAAATAATGCAATTTTAAAAAGACATTTATTTATTTATTTTTTAAATTACCATTGCCAAAAATATTTATGTTTGTTTAATCCTAATTATATTTCAAAAAAAAAAAAAAAAAAAAAATGGAATAAATTTAGTTGTACGCTTTTGACTTCGTGCTGATTTAGATTTTCTTGCCATTTTGCATCAATTCTGAAGCAATCATTATCCATGACTTAGCTTTTTTACTTAAAATTACTATTATTGTTTATTTTCGGCTGATTCAATTATTTACTTCCTGTTGATCAGTTCGAACATCCAAAAGAATATCATAAGAACTAAACAATTTACATCCTTTCAAAGAATTTAAGAAGCTATTGCACCATTTCATTTCCTTTCTGTAAATAAAATATTGAATTCAAGGATTAATTCAATTATTAACATAATTTTGTCCTTAAGTGTGTCAGAAAAATAAGTTTTTTATTTTTATTCGTCTATTTAAGCTATCTCCAAGAAAATAATTATAATTGTACTTTTTATTAATAATTGCTAACGGTCAGATTAAACATCTGACTTAACATCGTTCATTAATCGTAAATATAATTTGAGAAATTTTCTAGTATTGAATGCATGTATCATTTAAAATTCCCAGTATAAATATGGGCGGATAACTAGCGCTTTCGCCCTCGGTGCCACAGGGTTTGAGTTCGAGTACCGGCAGTGACATGGATGTTTGTAGTGGTTCGAATCCACTTAAACAGCATATACCAGTCTAATAAGATCATTGGGTGTAGGGCTGACAACCCTAACTAACCCGTAAAAAGATGACAGTAGTTGCTATCCACTTTAAACCGTTGGTCCCAGTCTAAATATGACTGCAGTGTGTTAGGCCTATTAGCTGACAATTCTATCCTGTAAAAAGAAACCATCTCTTGTCGCGAAATCTGCCAGTAGTCAGATTGCCTTGGCCCACCATGGGATGTAGTGTTGAGGAGTTAATTAGTATAAATATGTTCTTTAGGAATTTAACCAAGTAATAATTGAAACACACAAAAAATTCATAATGTTGTTAACCATTTGTTAGATTAGTTACTTAATTTAGTTAGTATTGATTAGCATTAATGTTCATATGAAGCACAAATTATAGCCATTTCATGCAAACCAAAATTGGGAAGCAGTCAAGAGGCAGTTTAAAATCTGACTCCCGAATCTTTTATAAAAATAAGTTTAATTTTCAAAATTTAAGAATTAATGTTAAAATGCAATGCAATTCTTTTAAATCCTTCAATAATCCCACTAGTAGCAAAGAGCTATTGCTTTACCACCAAACTAAGTAACTTTTCTCAGAACCGAGGCTTATAAAAATCAGCAATGAAAGTGGATACCATAAAAGCTATTGTATAACTAAAAAAAAAAAAAGATGTATTACAAATGTAGCCTCTTTGTGATTTAAATGTGCATTTTCTTTGCTTGTCTTAATCTATTTATAATACTTTGGTACCTGTTAATTTCATACTGTTGTATTTATAGAATATATGCAGTTTTCGCGGGCAAATTCAGAATAACGTTAAAGGTTAGTGCAAATACTGCAACTTTAAAGTTGCGAAAAATTATTTGTTAGGAAAAATCAGTTTTCCTAGATATACGAGTTGAATAAAAACCCATTGAATTTAATTCATAACTTCTTCTAAATCCATTAGTAAAGATCATAGTACACGTAGTATATGCATGCTCATACCACGTAAAAATGTACGTAGTATTTGTATCAGTAAATATAGTATATATACACGTTCACAGCATGTCTAAATCGATTACTAAAGTTCATTAGCACACATAGTATATACACACTTATAGCACGTAATAATGTACGTAGCATTTACATTAGTGCATAGTACATATTACAAATGTTGTAAATCACGGGATAGAATTGGGGATTAGAAGTCGGGAATTGGTATAAAAAATTCGACTCACGATTTGAAAATTTTTCTGCTGACTCTACACCCCTGATATAAACTATAATGATTTGGAAATTTTTCGGCTGACTCTACACCCCTGATATAAACTATAATGATTTGGAAATTTTTCAGCTGACTCTACACCCTGATATAAACTATAATGATTTGGAAATTTTTCGGCTGACTCTACACCCCTGATATAAACTATAATGATTTGGAAATTTTCTGCTGACTCTACACCCCTGATATAAACTATAATGATTTGGAAATTTTCTGCTGACTCTACACCCCTGATATAAACTATAATGATTTGGAAATTTTTCGGCTGACTCTACACCCCTGATATAAACTATAATATTTACACAGAACACTCCTTGTTTATTTAAAGTGTTTTCTGTTCTTTTTAAACAGAAGAAAAAAAATTCCGATTCTAAAAATTTTTTATATTTTGACCTTGTACCTATTTATCTTTTTATCCCCAAGAAAATTTATTGTTGAGGCCAAAGAAAAACAAAAACTTCATTGTTGAATTTCTGTATTGCATAAATAAATATTTATTTTAGGTCTAATTTCGTCTCGCTCGAATTTTATTGTTGTATTCATTCTCGTGGCTCTTAATGCAAAATTAAATGTGCAATAAATTTAAATTTAGATTTTGTCTTTTGTTAAGGCTCCAGAAATGATTGCGTGAACTCAATGATGATATCACTCCAGAAATAGTATGCGAGAAAATGACTGTTTTTCTTGGGTGTGACTTTCAGGTTAATGACCACGAGATAGACGCTTGGCGATTGTTTTGAACAATGCCAACCTGCCAAATTTTGAGAGCACTTCAACAAAGCGGTAGAGACAGATTTTCAATTGCATTTTCATGCAGACATATTAAAAAAAAAAAAAAAAAAAAAAAAAAAAAACTTTTATCCCAGCAATGCGAACAGCGAGATTGCATATTTAACTTTAGTGAATATGCTACGAAAACTTTTATTATAGCGTAAAACGAGAAAAAAATCTTTTGAAATTTTCGGTTTAATTTCATTATAATCCAGAATCTTAAATAAAAGATTTTTATTTTTATCGTCCAAGCTAAAATTTTTGAGACTCACATTTATAAATTAGACAAAAACAAAAAAGTATTAAAAATCTCACAGTATAATAAATATATCAAAAGTTTCCCTGAAAAATCTTTTGAATACATTTCAGTTATTAAAATAATGAATTTTTGAGAAAATTGAAGAATATGTGAATATTAAGAATTAAATGAATAAAATAATTGATATTGATAGAGATTTAAAAATTCTATTAAATATTTTACAATCTTTATACTAAATCAATCTATTAAATTTTTTAAATTCAATTAAAATTGTTTAAAAATCTTTTATTTTCTTATACTGATTTTTTTAATTTATATAAAACTATTTATTAATATTTTTTATTAATTCGGAAGAATAATTTGTGAACATGTTTGCAATTCCAAAACATATTTACGAATATATCTTTTCATATTTGCAGAATGCAGAAAATATAGAATTTATGTTCAAATAAAAGCATAAATATTAACTATTACATGACCGACTGACTATTGCTCTTGCCGTTCGAGGTTTCGGGGTTCTAGTCCTGGCGGTGCCATGGAAGTTTGCAGTACTTCGGAATCCACTTTTACGTAGGTCCCCGGTCTAACGTGACTGTGGAGTGTAGGGCTGGCAGCCCTACCTTGTAAATGAAAACATCTGCTGTTTCGAATCTTTCAGTAGGCCGATGGCCATGGTCCGATACGGACTATAGTGCCGGGGTTTGATTTGTCGCTCTACGGTCATTTTTTGCACACTTTTTAGGCTAATTATAATTAGACCATGGCCTACAGTTTAATGTGGATTCCGAGGCACTAATAAAAAATCCATGCCACTGCCAGGATTCGAAGCCGGTGGTACTAAAGGCAAGAGTGCTTGCAAATTGGTCATCAGGACTGCTAATTTACTTTGAAGATTTTTGTGATGCATCAGATGCATTCTTTCTTCATAAATCGATTTCGGCATTTTGCTTTTTTATTTACTTTGTTGCAAAAATGAAAAATAAATATTGCATCAACTTGTATTCTTCTTCATTGGCGCAACAGTCCCACGGTGAGCCAAGGCCTTCTGCAAGATTTCCAGACAGAAGTTGCTTTCTTTTAACGGGGTAGGGTTATCACCCCTAAGCCCAACGCTCTATAGTTATATGAGACAGGGACCTACGATTTTAAAGTGGATTCCGAAACCATTACAAACATCCATGGCACCGTTGGAACTCGAACTGCAACCTTTGACATCGAGCTCTAGAACGCTAGTCACTCGGCCATCATACCCCAGGTTAGCTTGTATTAAGAACTCAAATTTAAATGCAATTTTTATTATAAATTACTTTTTAAATGCTTTTGCTAATCAGAATCCCTGTTTACAACCAAATTAACCCTTATCCTCTTCTTGGATGTACGAAATTTCATATTCTGTTCGAGTAAGCAAAACCAGTAAATCGTTTACGCTCGCTGTTCCCATCACTTTTTAACACTTCCACGACCATTAAGCCAGTGATTGGTCACGCTTTCTACTGACAGGAAACAATAATAGCTGACCGATGCGTACTGCGTTCGTTAAACTTTTCTTTACTTTCCGCTCTTGAAGCAGAAGAGCGACTAAGTTTCTGATAAGCTTTAGCAAACTAATGCATAATGTAGATGGCATATTTTATTCATGGAGGTATATTTGTGATTAATGGAGAAACCAATTTGTTTTGTCCCAAAATGTAACATTTAATTACTGCAATTTTTTTTTTCAATTATAGATAATATTCTTTAATGGAAAAAAATAGAGGAAGAGGTACTAAATGAACAGAAACTTCATCAGTTTATTCTCTAATGAACACAGTTTGTATAGTAGTAATATGAATCATTTCTTTATGAAAATGTTTCAAAAGAATATTTGTTGCCTTTATTTTTTCATATATATGACTTTTGTATTATTCACATTTTAAATAACATAAGTTTAAAACCGATATTTTTCTTAAACTATATGCTATTTTTAAACTTCCTGAAGTCATTGGTGTTTTAGAAAAAAAAAAAAAAACTATCCATAATTTGATAAAAATAAAATTTTTAGTATTGATTTATTTAGAATAACATTAGATAAGTGAAGATATCAGAACAGAAAAAAAAATATACATGTTCTCTTTTAAGAGCATCTGATTTATCTGCTTCCATTGGAAATCTCTTTGAAAAGTCCATGATTGGTTCTTGTTGAAATCTCTTGATTCTTACACAATTGTTTTCTTGGAAAGGCAGAACTGTTTTCTTAACAATCGCATTTCATTCTACTCCCAATTTATTGCATCCAATCAAGAAGAATCTTTTTTTTTTTTCCTTTGTTGTTTTTGTTTGGCTGTATCAAGGGTTCTTCAGATTCAATAGTAAAAAATCTTTCTGCTCCTCTCGAAATCGTATAGGTTGCTGAATAAACAAACTTTTCATCTGGATGTTTTTTTATTCTTTACATTTCTGTTTTTTAAATAGCTTACTTCATTTTTTTTTTTTCAAAGTAGAACTCAAAATATTAAATTTTTTTTTTTTTCTTATCCATGAAACCAGACAACTTTATTCTGGGCACTAACACTTTTTCTTCGACACCCACCAGGAACTTCATTTTTTTTTTTTCAGAAAGTTAGCTCTTTTAGAACTTTTCGAGATCTCAAATGTTTATTATTAATTTTTTTTTTTTCTTTCTATTTTTTTTAAAATTATCCATCACTTATTTTTTATTTAATTTTTTTCAAAGTAGAATCCATGAACCAGACAACTTTATTCTGGGCACTAACACTTGTGCCTAGATACAAGTCCTTGATGGCACATAATTTGAATCGGACACGACCAGGAACGTTATCTGTAGAGTTCAAAATAATGAAGGTATTTTTATGGCCCATTGACTTATGTTCACCGCAGAACTTTCAGTTAGGCTCTTTGATGAACTTTTCGAGATCTCATTTGAATGTTTATTATTAATTTTTTTTTTTATTCTTTACATTTCTATTTTTTTTAAATTATTTTCGTTTCCATCACTTATTTTTTATTTAATTTTTTTCAAAGTAGAACTCAAAATATTTTTTTTTCTTATCCATGAACAGGCAAGACAACTTTATTCTATGCACTAACATTTGTGCCTCAGATGCAAGTCCTCGATGGCACATAATTTGAATCGGCACGACCAGGAACGTTATCTGTAGAGTTCAAAATAATGAAGGTATTTTATGGCCCATTGACTTATGTTCATCGCAGAACTTTCAGTTAGGCTCTTTTGATGAACTTTTCGAGATCTCATTTGAATGTTTATTATTAATTTTTTTATTCTTTACATTTCTATTTTTTAAAAATTATTTTCGTTTCCATCACTTATTTTTATTTAATTTTTTCAAAGTAGAACTCAAAATATTAAATTTTTTTTTCTTATCCATGAACCAGACAACTTTATTCTGGGCACTAACACTTGTGCCTAGATACAAGTCCTTGATGGCACATAATTTGAATCGGCCACGACCAGGAACGTTATCTGTAGAGTTCAAAATAATGAAGGTATTTTATGGCCCATTGACTTATGTTTACCGCAGAACTTTCAGTTAGGCTCTTTTTTGATGAACTTTTCGAGATCTCATTTGAATGTTTATTATTAATTTTTTTATTCTTTACATTTCTATTTTTTTTTAAATTATTTTCGTTTCCATTACTTATTTTTTATTTAATTTTTTCAAAGTAGAACTCAAAATATTAAATTTTTTTTTTTTCTTATCCATGAACCAGACAACTTATTCTGCACTAACACTTTGTGCCTAGATACAAGTCCTTGATGGCACATAATTTGAATCGGACACACCAGGAACGTTATCTGTAGAGTTCAAAATAATGAAGGTATTTTATGGCCCATTGACTTATGTTCACCGCAGAACTTTCGTTAGGCTTTTTTGATGAACTTTTCGGAGATCTCATTTGAATGTTTATTATTAATTTTTTTATTCTTTACATTTCTATTTTTTTTTAAATTATTTTCGTTTCCATCACTTATTTTTTATTTAATTTTTTTCTGAAGTAGAACTCAAAATATTAAATTTTTTTTTTCTTATCCATGAACCAGACAACTTATTCTGGGCACTAACACTTGTGCCTAGATGCAAGTCCTTGATGGCACATAATTTGAATCGGACACGACCAGAACGTTATCTGCAGAGTCAAAAATAATGAAGGTATTTTATGGCCCATTGACTTATGTTCACCGCAGAACTTTCAGTTAGGCTCTTTTGATGAACTTTTCTTGAAGAGATCTCATTTGAATGTTTATTATTAATTTTTTTTTATTCTTTTTACATTTCTATTTTTTTAAATTATTTTCGTTTCCATCACTTATTTTTTATTTAATTTTTCAAAGCAGAACTCAAAATATTAAATTTTCTTATCCATGAACCATGGACACCTTTATTCTGGGCACTAATCACTTGCAGCCTAGATACAAGCTCCCTTGATGGCACATAATTATGAATCGGACTTCACGACCAGGAACACCATGCTATATCTGTCTGTAGAGTTCAAAGAATACATGTAGGTATTTTATGGCCCATCGACATCATGTCTCACCGCAGAACTTTCAGTTAGGCCTCCCTTCTCTTCTTGATGAACTGAGATCCGAGATCTCATTTGAATGTTTATTATTAATTTTTTTATTCTTTACATTTCTATTTTTTAAATTATTTTCGTTTCCATCACTTATTTTTATTTAATTTCTTTCAAAGTAGAACTCAAAATATTAAATTTTTTTTCTTATCCATGAACCAGACAACTTTTATTCTGGCACTAACACTTGTGCCTAGATACAAGTCCTTTGATGGCACATAATTTGAATCGGACACGACCAGTGAACGTTATCTGTAGAGTTCAAAATAATGAAGGTATTTTATGGCCCATTGACTTATGTTCACGCAGAACTTCAGTTAGGCTCTTTTGATGAACTTTTCGAGATCTCATTTGAATGTTTATTATTAATTTTTTTTTATTCTTTACATTTCTATTTTTTTAAATAGTTTCCATCACTTTATTTTTTATTTAATTTTTTTCAAAGTAGAACTCAAAAATATTAAATTTTTTTTTTCTTATCCATGAACCAGACAACTTTATTCTGGGCACTAACACTTGTGCCTAGATACAAGTCCTTGATGGCACATAATTTGAATCGGACACGACCAGGAACGTTATCTGTAGAGTTCAAAATAATGAAGGTATTTTATGGCCCATGGACTTATGTTCACCGCAGAACTTTCAGTTAGGCTCTTTGATGAACTTTCGAGACCTCATTTGAATGTTTATTATTAATTTTTTTTTTATTCTTTACATTTCTATTTTTTTTTTAAATTATTTTCGTTTCCATCACTTATTTTTTATTTAATTTTTTCAAAGTAGAACTCAAAATATTAAAGTTTTTTTTCTTACCCATGAACCAGGCAATGTTGTTGACAACTTTATTCTATGAACCAACATTTGTGCCTAGATACAAGTCCTCGATGGCACACAATTTCTAAAACGGCCCGACCAGGACATTATCTATAGTTCGTTTTGTCCTCAATTATAATGGCCCATTGGCTTATGTTCATCGCAAAACTTTCGGTTAGGCTCTTTTGATGGGCTTTCGAGATATCATCTGAATGCTTTTTTTTTTTTTTTTTTTTGTTCTTTACATTTCTGGTTTCTTAAAAATTATTTTCGTTTCTCTTCACTTATTTTTTATTTTATTTCTTTTCAAAGCAGAAATCAATATATTAAAGTTTTTTCATGAACCAGACAACGTTGTTGACAACTTTATTTTGGGTACTAACACTTGTGCCTAGATACAAGTTCTTGATGGCACATAATTTAAAACGGCCCTGACCAGGAACGTTATTTGTAGAGTTCAAAATAATGAAGGTATTTTACGGACGACTTATGTTTACCGCAGAACTTTCAGTTAGGCTCTTTTGATGGACTTTTCGAGATCTCATCTGAATGTTTTTTTATTCTTAATAGATTTTTTTTTTAATACTTAATAGATATTTAGTGACTTTTAAGGTTTGGTTTGGTTTGTCACTACAGTCATTTTGTGTACACTTTGGGCTAATTAGACTGGGACCTACAGTTTACCGTGGATTCCGAACCACTAACAAACATCCATACCACCGCCAGGATTCGAAGCTTGAAGTCTATAGTCCCAACGGCCAGAGCGCTATCTAATTGCCCATCTTTTTCATGACTTTTAAGGAGGGTGGAAAATAGTTTATTTAAATGTGAGCTACAACGAACTGTGTAATGAAACTGTGAACCGAAATCAACGAACCAAGTCTGTGGTACCTAGAGCGACGCGCTAGCCAATTGGTTATCAGGTCTTATAAAATGTAGGCATATTCAAATTAAAAATATATTTTATTTTTTGTTTAATTCGAGGGGAAGGAACCGATATTATTTAAATATATATATATAAATAAAGTATTACATTAATCCATAAATATAATATATATTTTTTAATTCAGAATTGTTGTTTAAAATAAATGTTAAAAATTCGATCGCAATGCTGAATTTTTTTTTAAAAAAATATTCCTTAATAAAGACATTACCTTTTTGTTTTTAGTGACTGTTTCCCAAACAATTCATGAAATGAGTTTTGTCTTCTGACTATACGTGTCTATTTTCTTTCAAAATTATTCCTTTCGACATAAAAACAAAGTAGTCGGAGAAAAGTAAATAAAAACTTTGGATAATGTATACATTTAAGGTTTTTCCTTTCTTGTAAACTAAGATAAAAATCTTCCTTATATTATATTACGCAAGATCTGAAGTAAACAAATCTGCCTCTTCTCTTGTGGTATGCCTAGAAATCGTATACTTTCTACTGCTGAGGGATTTTCACCCCAAGTAAACAAATATTCCCCCAACCAAAAGCAATTTCTCCCCATTGTCGCCGGTTTTTCTAAGCCAATATCCCTCCCCTTTCCCCTGTCACACTGTATCCTTTATCAATAAGCCAGACTAGTCCTTTTTTCCATCTTCTATATTCCTGATACTCTGGGTATTAACTTTCGTCCGCTTTCATTTATTATTTTTCTCTCTGTGGTAAGGATTTATGGTTTATTTTATCACGTGCATTATAATCCGGCCCCGGTTTATTGTTATGGTTAAAGAAAAATAGAGCTTTTTCAAGAAGTAAAAGTTTGTTTATGTCTATATTTTAGTAGTGATATGTTCTTTTTAAGTAAAGTTTAAAAAAAAAAAAAAATGTTACATGTTATGTTGTGTTTTGAAGTTTTTACTACATCATTCATACTAGAAGAAACAGCAGTACAAATATGTCTAGTTTTGTTTGTTCTGCGTTGCTTTTAAGTAAAAGAATATTAATTAATTTTTTTAGTAAATAAAAAATAATTATGGTCCCTAAATTAAATAGCACATGTGTAGGTTTCTGCATCTTAATAAATGTAATAATTAATTTTTTTATTAAAACAGGATATTATTAAATTCTACATTCGAATCAACATAATCATCAGTAGCATGGTGATTCTAAATCATCAACAACTAAATTACGACTGCTAAATCATCAGTAGCACGACAGCCCAGGGTGCGATAAGGCTTTCCTTTC
Organism: Caerostris extrusa; assembly: GCA_021605095.1. Lineage (NCBI taxonomy): Eukaryota > Metazoa > Arthropoda > Arachnida > Araneae > Araneidae > Caerostris > Caerostris extrusa. Next base: position 68,860 of record BPLR01002347.1, read on the forward strand.
ATGAGATTTCCATGCTTCCTCTGGGTGACAATGGTTCTTCAATTCTTAGCTTTTAGTACTGCGTCTATCCATCGTCTATTTTTCAACTGCGTCTAGCCATCGCAACTTGATCCTCCTCATCCTCTTTGCCACTTTGCTTTGTCAAAAAGAGTCTTTTTACAAGGTTTAATATATCATTCATTCTAAATATATAGGCAGCCCAGTGTAATCTATTGATCTTAATAAATTTTATAATATCAGGGCCTTTATAGCATTTATAAATTTCTGCGTTGTACCGTTTTCTCCAACAATCGGCGGCTGATGGCCAATTGGCTAGCGCTCTGGCCGTTGGTACCACAAGCTTCAGGTTCGAATCCTGGCATGGATGTTTGTTAGTAGTTCAGAATCACATTAAAATGTAAGTCGCGGTCTAATTTGTCTCAAGTGTGCACAAAATGACCGTAGAGCGACAAACCAAAACCAAATCTCCAAGAATCACTGGGCCTGAATGGCCGAGTGGCTAGCGCTCGGTACCACAGGTTTCGGGTTCGAGTCCCGGCGGTGCCATAGATGTTTGTAGTGGTTCGGAATCCACTTTAAATTGTAGGTCCCGGTCTGTTTAGCCCACGTGCGTACAAGATGACCGTAGAGCGACAAACCAAACCAAACCAAGAATCACTTTCCCTAGAATCAACATACAACATTGAGTCTGTATTTCTACCATACCACATTTCTTTTTTAAAAAATATTCAGATTATATAATAAGAGTGAGTTAGTTCTGTGTTCAATTTACATATTTTACATGCAATTTATTTATTTATTTTTTAATTAAACAATTTTGAATATCCTGTGCCACAGTCATGGCAACCCCTATCTTCAAGAGAACGTAATTCCTAAAACTGGAAACTCTGTGTCAGTTATAAATTGTGTCACGGGAGTCCCCAAACCGTTTCGAATTGTCAACCGTCCTCCCCATCCAGAAATAACTCCCTCGCTTCTGGGAACAGATATGGATGATAAACAACAATAAAAACGACTGCGGACAGCACGGCTCTCGTGCGCGCGGTGTTGAAACCGTGCGGATGCGCTCCTGCCCGTAAAAGCTTTTCGAGCGCTGTCGTTCTCTCCCTAACAAATGACCTGGGCGCGAAGAATGAATGGACCCCCCGAGAAGAAAACTTAATGATTATTGCGTGTGAATGAACGCGCTCGTTGTTTGATAAATGAATGCAGTTTTTCTTACCTCTCTTGAATTACGAGTGTACAGGTTTGGTTGAATAAATGCGTCATGTTATTTGTAGGAAGGAATCAAAACGTTTCAATTCACTCATTTGTGTTTTGGTAAGAATGACTCTATTATTTTTTTCACGCTTCTAATCTAAACTTATTAGCACAATGAAAGTGACAATTAAATAAGTACTTAATGATATTCTGCACACTAAGTAACTAATGATATTCTAATGATATGAACACATGCTTTATGGACTTAGCCGCAATGATACAAATTTTATTTTTTCTTTTCGATTGTCGAACTTTTAAAAAATCTGTTCCTCCTGACAGCGTAAAGATGAAAGCCAAATATTAAAATTTTTTGCCTGATGCTTCGTCGTCAAAAAAAAAAAAAAAAAAAATATCCTATTACTTTTTTTTTTTTTTTTTTGTCATTACTTAGTGCCATAGCATCTAAGTTCATCTGAAAACAACATATTTCTTAGAAAAATATGCTCTTAATTAAATTAGCAGCTTGAAAAACAAAATAAACAGTACGTATTTTAATTTTATATTTAAATAAGTTATATTTACTACAAAAAAAAAAAAAAAAAATGCAACAATGAAAGACCACAAATTTATTATTATTATTTTTTTTAAAGAATTTCTTAATGTGGAGCAGCCTATTGTTAGGATGTTGATTTTTTACGAGCCTGTGACGTGACTTAAATATTTTCTTATTTTTAAATTGTAATAATTTTTTTTTGGCCCGCCCTAACATTGATTTTGACCTCTTTGTCTCTTTAGTTCTTATACAATGCAACTAACGAAGCGCATCTTATGTATTTTTTTTTTTCCTTGTAAGGTACTTCATGAACATGTTGGAGGATCGTTACAAGGTTTAGGTGTTTATAGCCCATAAAATCCTAAGACTACATCCTTTCTTCAACGCAAAAAAAAAAAAGAACTTTAGCGAAACATGTGTTTTCAGTAGTTCTAACTTCAGGTAGTAGGTTTTATATTTCCTCTTTATCCCACGGGTTACGTTAGTTTTATGGTAAAGCTAAAGTCACAAACTAAATACTTGGGAGTGTTTTGAGACAGAAAAAGCTGTCTTGTGTGTGTTTTATGTCTTAATTAAAGTTCTCGATGTTGTATTCTTTTGTTTTTTTTTTTATAAGGTTTTTTTTTTCCTTCCTCTTTTTATACCAGTTATTTGTAAAGAGAACATTTTTACAGGATGTTGTGTTGTTCCTTTGTTCTTTGCATACGACAATGTGTAATAAAAGATTGTATTTACTTTCAGCAATGTCGTGTTTTTTCCCCAAATGTTTAAATGTTTGAAAATATAGAATGTAAAAAAAAAAAAAAAAACAGAACTTTATATTACTGAAATAGTGTTTAATGTTTCAGTATTAAATGAGCATTTTAATGAGAACCGTAAAATTATTTGTGTGATATAAAATTAAAAACTTTGCCCCTTTTCATTTTCATTATTATTATTTTGAAAGCTGGTAATACTGGCGTACCGATTACGGAGTACCAATGAGAATGGACCCTGAACCTCCTCATCTTAATTCATATATATATATATATATATTTACAATTAATTATTGGCTACTTAAGGTTAGTAAAAATGCTAGATAAAGTTTCAAAAATTAAAATATGGTACTCAAAAAACATTAAAAAATACTAATAATAAATTATTTTGTTAGGAAACAAAAATATTTGAAAATAAACGAAAATTATTGGAAATCTATAAAATGCTTTATTCACCAAATTTTTGTTTATGCATTCAGAATTAGGAGATTATAAATTTAAAACTTTATTAAAACAGCAGTGAAAACACTAATTGTACTATATAGAAGTAAAACTCTATTCTCTACGAAAAGGAAAAGTGTGCTTGAAAATAATAAAGAAGATTTCTTTGTCTATAAAATGGTAAAAAATAGAATTTTAGATTGCAGAAATAGTGTTTAATGTTTCAGTGTTAAATGAATATTTTAATGAAAACCTTACATTTATTTGTGTGATATAAAATAAAACTTTGTCCCCTGTTTTTTTAAAGCATTTATTTGTTAGGTGTAATAAAAGTATTTGAAATGAACGAAAGTTATTGGAAATTTATAAAATGCTTATACACCAAATTTTTGTTCAAATACATTCAGGATTATGATAATATCGGTTGAAAACATTATTAAAGCAGCAGTAAAACACTAATCTCACAACATAGGAGTGAAACTCTAATCTCTATGAAAAGGAAAAGTGTCCTTGAAAATAATAAAGAATTCTTTATCAGTCATTTGTTTTATGCCTAACAGGAAGCCAAACCTAGAACGAGAAATCTTTTCTTTCCAGCTGACTGCTATTTTAAAATGCATAGCGTCGTCAGCAAGTTCTTAATATAATTTCGATAATTTAATTTGAATCAAATTGATTTTTACGAAATTGGTAATTTTGTTTCATTTTATTAAAAAGTTGTAGTGATATATTTTATTCTAAACGTATTAAAGGTATGCATTTGAACATTAATTTGGATATGAGTATTTCTAATGTTATTTTTAAAAACTGATTAAATGTGTATGTAAGGATAAATGGCCAAAACAAATTTTAATTTTTTATTTTAATTAGTATTCTTATTTTTATTTTTAAAAAATTGATTAAACGTGTATGTAAGAACAAATTTTTATTTTTTATTTTAATTAGCATTTCTAATGTCATTTTTAAAAAATTATTAAATGTGAATATAATTATAATTGACCCTAATAAATTTTTAATATTTTTAAATTAGAAATAACAGCTTTGTAAGTCATTTTTTTCGTGCAATTTAAATGCAGCTTTGTGAGCCTTTTTTTTATGCAATTTAAACGCAGCTTTTTTTTTTATTATTTTTTTTTATTATTATTATTTTTTTTTTTGCAATTTAAAGGCAGCTTGGTAAGCCTTTTTGTTTTTTAATAAAAATGCTCATTAAATAGTTTCTGCATAAACGTTAATACCGAAAAAAATGCTTAATTATTACTAATCTTTCTATAAGAACAAAAAAAGAGAATATTTGTTAGAACATTACATATAATAGGTAAAAAAAAAAAAAGTACTTCTACGCGATATAAAAAAAAAAAAAAGTAAAGAAGAATGCCACAATTTCGCAAGTCATCCATATTCTAAATGTCCCATAAATTCTGGAGATAATGAGCTGCAATAATGGGTTCTAATTAAATATAAGTAGCAATAAAATTTTATTCCTAATTTAATTATTCGCAAAATTCGATCTAAAACAGAGAGGCCGCCGAAGTTAAAAAGATTTCTCAATGCCCTTAGCGAGTGGGTGACGATGATTTAAGGCACTCATTGTAGGCGGTTGACGATGCACGTATGTGTTATATGAAGGCGGCCGTTTAAGTGCCAGCTGCTCTACAACAACAACAGCAAAAAAAAAAAAAAATATTACAGTTTTACAAAACGAAAAAAAAAAAAAAAAAAAACCATGATGTATAATCCTTATTTAAAGACACAGAAAAAGTAACTTAGCGCTTTGCTATCAAGGCCCTCCATCTACACATTACAGACACATTCTCTCCTTTGTGGAAAAAAAAAAATCTCTTCCCGCTTCGTATCATGTAGGGAGGGAGAGAAGGGAATTATGATCTGCAGCAGTTGTTCAAATGGATTTCTTTTTAAGTAGCTGCAAAATTAAGATAATTATTTTTTATTGTTAATTTAAATCGCTCCGCCCATCTTATCCTAGAACTCAAATCACTCAATTAGACGTGGATGTGTTACTTGTCGACCATAACACTGAACGTGAAGTCATTGTTCAAATTATGGAAAACTTGGCAGGGACAAAAATAAATAATGGGTTGTGATGTTATAATTTACTCTTCTAATGAGAAGAAATTCAGAGCTAATTTATTATTGTGTAGCATTTGTTATGTCCCCCCTTTCTCAACTTCCTTTCTTTATTTAACTCGTACGTTATAATTTTAGTTTGAAAGATAATGGAGGTTATAATTAAATTATTTGAACAATCGAAACGATTATCTTTATTTTTTACTGTTGAATTATTTATTTCCTTGTGTTTGCAAGTTTTTATGCATTTCTGAACTAATTATTTGTGCAAAGCGATTTGAAACCTATTGAAAATTTATTTTCAAAATAAATTTAGTCAAATTTTTATTATTTTTTTTTTTAGTTAAAAAATGTTGTTTATTTATTTTGTTGTTTGAACATAAATTTGAGGTTTTGTTCTTCAATAATATAGATATGGGTAGATTATTTTTTTAATAAAAAAAAAAAAATATGTGATGCATATTTATTTTTAAATCAAAAACTGGATTTAAAAGTAATTAATTTATATTGTTTAAATTTAGTAAATACTCATATATTTCTGTAAATCAATTACGATGTAATGTTTTGCATTCTTAATTTTTTAAAATCAACTTAAACTTTCACAATCAGGTGATGTACTGTTTTGAACCATGAGTAAATTTTTATTCGCCCCCCTTTTTGTATTGTTAACTCATAAAATTGTTAACAATAATATGAGTTATGTTTTGCATTCTTATTTTGATTAAATTAATCATTCCAAAATTTTTATGTTTACATTTTTTAAAACATTAACTAAAGTTCATATGTTGAACTTTTATTTGTTTTTCGTCACACAGATAAATACAAAAATGCGAATGAATTTATTAAAAACTTATTCTAATACTCAGTTATGCCATTTTCAACTGTTAAATCAACTATCCCCTATATGAGTGAGACGTTTTTAAAAATGCCTTACAAAAATGATGAATAACGTCAAACAATAATTCTTAAAAACCTACTTAAAAGTACAAATATCCCAAGTTTTAACATTAAAGAAACAGCTCATCAATATGTTTCAATTAATAATGCAATTAAAGTAACACAATTTTTTATACAATTCGTACCGCTCATCTCCGACCACATTTTAATCAATCAGTTAACTACATTGTTACTACATCTACATACAGTAACTGATTGATTAAAATGTGGTCTTAAAAATCTTAAATGATGAATCGGTACAATTGCAATAATTATTAAAAACCTCCTTAAAAGATACAAATATCTCAAGTTTTAACATTAAAGAAACGGATCACCGATACGTTTCAATTAATAATGCTACTAAAGCAACACAATTTTATACAATTGCATCGCATTTTCGTCAATCAGTTGACCACATTTTAATCAACCTGATTGTTAATTGCATAACACAGTCTGACAAATCTTACAAAATGATGAATAGCGTCAAACAATAATTTTTATAAAACCTCTTTAAAAGATACAGATATCTCAAGATTTAGCATTAAGGAAACAGCTCTTAAAAGATAAAGTTTTAACAATCAGGTTTCAATTAATAATGCAATTAAATCTTACAAATCTTACATTTTAAAATGATGAATAGTGTCAAAGAATAATTCTTAAAAACTTCTTTAAAAGTTACAAATATCTCAAGTTTCAGCATTAGAAAAATAACCCACCAATGCTCTTCAATTAATAATGCAATTAAAGTAACACAATTTTATACAATTCGCACCGCTCGTCAATTTTAATCAAACTGGTAACTATATATATACACTATGATATTACAAATCTTACAGAATGAGGAATAGCATCAAACAATAGTTCTTAAAAACCTCCGTAAAAAGATACAAATATCACAAGTTTTATTGTTAAAGGAAACAGCTCACCCAATACGCTTCAATTAATAATGCAATTACAGTAACACTGTTTTATACAATTCATGCACCGTTCGACAATTCGACCATTCCAATGCGCCGTTCGACCACCCTGTAATCAACCAGCTAACTGTATAACACAGTCCAGACAAACAGAAGCTCTATATTAATAACGAAAATCATCCCCACCTCCAGTGAACTAATCACATCTATTCTCACACCACAGGTTTATCACTTCCATTCTCTTTTTTTCGGCCGAAGTATGACTAAGATCAAACTTAGTCTATCATTACACCAGATGATTTATGGCTTCTAATGTATCCCCTCTTCAAAATTATCTCTTAAATCCTGCCCAAAAGTTCATAAATGGCATGGGTAGCAACGCCGAGGTATCAAAGGATTGATAGTGGGTGGAACTGGAACTGAGTGGGGGGGCCCACTAGGTTTCGAGGGTCCCTTCTGCACCCCGTGGGAATTCAGACGCTTTTAAGTCAGGAATGCGTCAGAGAAGGGGATAGATTGTTTTATCCAAATTGTAATTTATGGTGGTTGTTCGTACTGTACTGTGTCAACTTCGATTTCGGTTGAAATATCATTTTTGAGAATTTTGTAGTGTGACACACTCTGGTCTGAATTTAGTTTCAGTTTTAAGAGCAGAAATAAGCTGAAAAAGTTATTCATAAATCAATATCCCGTTATTTATAATTCAATCCTTATATCACTGGAAAAAATTACTAAATATTTTGACAAAGTCAATATATTTCATTGTTATGTAATATTTGATAACAGCGTGCCGCTAATATTAGGGCAGTTCCATTTGAATATTTTAATTCAACACAACGAAATGTATATTGTTATTTTTGCAGTTATTATAAAAGTCAATGTATCAAAAACTTTATTTAAAATTTATTCATAAATGAATATCTAATTATTCATAATTCAATCCATATCACTGGGAAAAAATTACTAAATGTTTAGGCAAAAATCAATATATTTGTGTGCTGTGTAATATTTGATAACAGTGTGCCGCTAAAATCAGTGCAGTTCCATTTGAACATTTTAATTTAATGCAACGAAATTTATATCGTTATTTATTACGGTTAGTATATCAAAAACTTATTTAATTAATTTTCAGAAACTAAAATTTCTAGGTTATTTAATTTTTTATCCCTTTTTCACAATTAAAATTCATTTAAAATTGTTTAAATAGCACGAAATAAAAGTTTAAAAAAAAAAAATACTTTTTGTTGAAGGACACAATTGTGAATCATAATTAGTTTTTAAAGCATAAACTTCGAATTATTTAACTAATTAACTAAGCTAATTACTTTCAAGAGGGAAAAAAAGATTAAATAATATTAAATGTCTGCTAAAATTTCTAATTTGTTTTACAATTTTTCTGAAGGCTACCTGAAGAAGTTCATTTTGAAATACGAAACTAGAAAGAAAATTGAGAAGATTGTTTACGACTTTCTGGTATTGATTAATTGTAACGAGAGTTAATTGAAATGAGACTTCCTTGAAGGCAATTCCACCTGAATATTTATTTCACGACCTTTTTGTGACATGTATAAAAACTCAAATCTTTCATCGGCTTTTTTTTATTTGTTAGATTTGTTATTACGTTCTGTATAACATTAGCTATATAAATTGCTCACGAATCAGGTCAGTATATATAATACATGTTTTTTCCCTGTTTCTAAATAATAATAATTTCCTTTTAAAATTGTAAACACAGGTGCAGAATTGTTAAAATTTTGATTATTAAATTTTTATTTAAATTTCCTGTTTAAAAATATTTTAGCCTATTAAATAGTGATTACCTTGTGGGCAATATTTTTGTTTGATTCTGATTAGATATGCAGGATCCTATTTATTACTTTATGTTGGTGAAAAATATATTAATTGTATAGATGGCATTTTTCAGTCATGTGTGTGTCTAATTGTGTTTATGTGTGAATGTATATGGTAAGTCATTTTGCTAAGGTTAAATTAAATCATAGAAATACTTTTCAAATTGCAAACAGTGCAATATTTTTATACATCTATTAATTAAATAAAAGTACTGCAAAAATTTGATTTAAGTCAATTAATTGAATCTTTGTTTTTCAATTAGTTATTATATTATGAAATTAGAAAGATGATAATAATTAGACTTTTAACAATTTTCTGTTATTTACTTTAAACTAATATTACTTAATACAATTAATAAAAAATTTTGATTGTTAAAAATTGAAGTTAAATTGACAGTGCATGGCCATTTTGTTAAGGTTAAATTAAATCATAAAAATACTTCTTAAACTGCAAATAAATAGCATTGAATATTTTATAAATATCTATTAACTAATTGAGTATTGCAAAGACTTATTGGGCTTTATAAATTAAGACTTATTATACTTTTATTCCTTATTATTTATTGGACTTATTGATCACGATTGATTTCTAACAATTTGTTGTTACTTATTTTTGGCTAATATTACTTAATATAATTAATAAAATATTTTAGTTGTTAATTAATTTAATTAGCAATGCATTATGTTTTAATGCAAAGTTATCTATAAAATTGCCCCTTAAATTAAATTTATAAAAAAAATAATTTGAAGCCACAACTGTTTAAATCCATACATCAATCTGAACCATTATTTATTTTTTTTTTTTTTTTTTTTTTTTTTTTTGTCGGAACCTTTTACACACAAGATAAGTCAGGTCGCGCGCGCCGTGCTCCAGTCGGCCAGCTTTGTGTGCCCTGGGATTTCGTGATTTCAACAATAGCAGTTAGTTAAGAGTAACACAATAGATTCCATCTCCCCTTTCCTTCCGTCCCCCAATCTTTTCTGCTCACGTGATTCCAGTGACGTGTGCCCTCGTGACGTCATGCGATCAGCGTGACGAAATCGATGGTGGAAAAGTGGAATACCCTTTGTTGTGTAGTATGCATGTATTGACAACCCTGCCATATTTTGAAGGAAGTATTTTTGACTTTTGTGTCATTGTTCTGGCAGTGGACATCTGGCGAAAAAGAGTTTAGGAATAAATAACTTTTGGAAACAAAGTGTGTTTATTCGGAAAAAAAAAAAAAAAAAAAAAAAATCTTTATTGTTGTTTCAGAATATATTTTCTCACTTGATTAACTATATCAATGAAAAAAAAATGTATTATTAAGTGATTAAATTGACATTTATTTTTATTTATTTATTTATCTATTTCATTTTAATTTATTTATTTATCTATTTTATTTTATTTATTTATTATTTTTTTGTTGCCTTATTTTGTATACTTATAACTTTGAACGAGGCCTGGTGGCTGAGTGACCACCACTCGGGGCCACAGGTTTTTGAGTTCGAGTCCCGACAGTGCCATGGATGTTCGTAGTTGTTCAGAATCTACTTTTAAACCGTAGGTTCCGTCGTCTAATATGGCTGTTGGGCGTAGAGCTGAAAATCCTACCGCGTAAAAAGAAACCATCCCCTGTCTCGTAATCTGCCATTAGGCAGGCGCCCTTGGTCCACCATGGGGCTGTTTCGCCACTGATGATGATGATATCTTTTAAACTAGATTAAAAATTGTACTGTTGATAATTCTATTAAATTTTTATTCAATTCATGTGAAATTTCTTAGTTATTATTTCGTAATCCTGTTTTGTTACATTATCGTAAATCGTATTATAGTAGGATATTTTTAATCGTGTAATATTACGTACTTTACTATCGAATCACATATATATTAATAAATATGAGATATCTGATATCTAATAATCAACTCTGTGTAATTATTAATTTATTACAATAAAAGGATCGTTTATGTTCTGCCTCTTGAATAATAAATTTCGTTTAGAAAAAAAGGAAACAAATATTTTTTTTTTGTAACAAAATTAATCTATAAAATCAATTAATAGTAAATTGAAAAATTTTTCCACATGAATGACTATAGTATAATTTCTAGGGATATTTTTCAATCACATTAATAATATTAAACAATCCTAACAGTAAGGCATTGCAAATTACATCTTTATTTTGAACATTCAAGACACAAATGAAATTTCATTAATTAATTTAATTTATTTTAACTGAAATTTGTATTTAATTTCATTGCTTGTTCTTTTTTACATTTTACTGTATAATTTTCTGTCTTGATTATTTGCCTTTTATGGATATCCTAACAGGAAAAGTTTCTATATTTATTTTTTTTTTCACTTATTTTTTTATAATGAAGCACTTATTTTGTTCCACAAAATAAGTGTTTCACTATAAAAGAAAAAAATAAATATATAAATATAGAGTAAATCTGATTATTTGATTTGTAGGATTTAATTATAAAAATTAATATGCATGAATATGCCATTCTTGTACGTAAAATTCATATTTATAGAATAACAATGTAAATGTAAAATAGTTTTTTAAACATGATGGATAGAAGCAGTACCGTATTAAATTATTTTTATTTTATAGTGTTGAAAAATAAATAATAATCTCTCTGTGATGTATTTTGAACATGCCTGATAGAGAAGAATATAATCATAAATGTGTAAGTGCGTAAGAAAAGACATTGAATAACAGGAATAACAAGATAAATATCAAATACGTTATGTTTATCTGACTGTGTTAACTTATTTTATCACTCTCTTTTATTTAATTTATTTTTCAACATACTATTTTTAATTTTGCATTTTGCTGCACAAAAAACGTGGAATAAAAGCTCATCACAAAATAAGTACATCATACTAAAACACATCGTGTTACTGTATATTTCTTTCGAAAAGTAGCTCACTAAAAATATACAGCATCGAAAAGTTACGACGATAGAATTTTAATTATTACATTTTTAATGTCTTATAAACAAACAGTTCTTTGATAAAAATGTTTCGAAAAAAATAAAAGAAGCCTTTTTTTTTTATCAATGCCAGCCTGCATCAAGATTCAAAATGACGTTGAACCTCTTGTGAGTATTAGTCATCGACTGTATCCCACTCGTTTTTTGTCCTCCCATAATCTTGAAATTCGGAAGCGATTTGCGACACGACTGTCATGAGCATTTCTCATGGCTAGGAGGACCACTGATAACGGAAAGGACGCGTTGAAGCGCGTTTGAACGTGGAATGATTTCCCTACAGCATTTTCACGTCGTTTAGGAAGATGGCACTGCAAATTATCCTGCCCTTTTAAAGTGATTTTCCCTCCCATGTTTCACTGTAGGGGAAAAAAAAGGCGAGCGTCAGATAAGCCTTGCCTCCATATAAAAGGACAGATAAAGCAAAAAATAAATAAATAATCAACTTCTCCAATGCTATCTGCTTTTTCCCACACGTTAAACCTTAGGGATCCTAATGCATCTAACACAATGCACTAAAGAAGTCAAAAGGTTAAAAACTGGAATGGCGAGACGTACTCAGTCAGAGGTAGATTTTTTTTTTTTTTTTTTTTTGAGACATGGTTGTGGAAATAAAATGTGTAAAATAAAAACATGAGCGAGACGTTTTTAAAAGAAAAAAAGGGGGAAGGGGGAAGAACTGGTATATCAAATTTAACAAAAAGCAAAGATCATATCTTGTCATTGTTTTATCATTTCTTCGTAGAGATGGATAAAGATCATCATTAAAAATATGACCTGGATGGCATATGTTTTATGTGAAATATGAAACACTTTACATGCATTTAAATGATGCCAAGACTGTTATGTAATTATTTTTGACAGAGGTATGTCATAGAATATTTTGTAAAGTTTATATAATTTACATTTTTTATCATTCTCTTGTTTAGGTATGCTTAACAAAAAAAAAAAAGAAAAAAAGATAAAAAATAAAAATTCTCATAAGATGTTCGAATAATAGCAATTATATAAATGATTATTCGTTCAATTTTAACCATATTTGGTGAGTTTTAATCTTGCTCTTTCTCATACAAAGTAACTGATGGAAATAAATAAATTAGAACAGATACCAGTTCTCTAAAAAGACTACATGGTATGCCATGAATTACAAAAATATTGTAATGATATATATATTTAATACCATGTAGTCTTTAGAGAAAAATTTAACAAAATGCAAGGATGATATCTTGTCATTGTTTTATCATTTCTTCGTAGAGATGGATAAAGATTATTAAAAATATGGCCTGGATGGCATATGTTTTATGTGAAATATGAAACACTTTACATGCATTTAAATGATGCCATGCCTGTTACGTAATTATTTTTGTCAGAGGTATGTCATAGAATATTTTTGTTAAGTTTGTTTAAGTTTGTTTGTAATTTAATTTTTTTTATTATTCTTTCTTGTAAAAGTTCTCAATTATTATTTCGATTGAGGTGTGTCATAGAATGTTTTATAAAGTTTACATAATTTACATTTTTTATCATTCTCCTGTAAAAAAGAGTGGAGAACAGGGGAATGCCATGAACATAATGAAAAAAATTTAAAAATTCTTCTCATAAGAGGTTCGAATAATAGTAATTGTATAAATGATTATCGTACACTTTTAAACATATTCGGTAAGTTTTAATTAACTTTCTCATATAAACTAACAGTTAAACCGTAAGCAAAATAAAATCGTGTTTTTTAAAGTCTTTAAACATCTGAACTAAAATTAATTTTATTATATATATATGTATAACATTATCAAAATAAATATTAGAGAATTATTTATATATACATAGATCTTCCTGTTGATGTTTTAACTATCAGTTTCATTTTTTCATGGATTCAGGCTCAAAAGGATATCTATATGTAATATTATTTTTTTTTTGTTACTGTTCACATATGTTTCAATTTTTGTTTTATATATTTTTATTCGAAAAAGTATGAGTCAAGTTTAATTAAATAAAAAAAAAGCAATGAAAGTTGAATTATTTTTAAATTTCTTCTTTTGATTAATAGTTAAAGAATTATTTAACGTACAAATATGAACGAATGAATTCATGAAACCCTTGAAATTTAACTCTGTTTATCTTTTCTAACGAGTCCGATTTTTATACATTGATCACTTTTCAATAGCAAACCATTGAAATTTAACTTGTTTTACGACCAAAAACTTATTAAAATAACACAATTATTTTGACGTTGAATGATATGCGATAACCGTGTAGTTTGTGGTTTTTGAAAATTTGATTAATCTGCAAGTTTTTTGATGACGTGTGCTTAATTTGCATGGTTCTCACGATATGGAATTGTGTAAAGAAAATTTAAAATTTTTACTTGTAAATGACGTCTTTACTACTGTGGTATATTAAATTAACTTTCACTCATTGATTTTAAAACTTGCACAAACTTGCAATGTTTTTGCACAATAATTAATAATGTTAAGAAAATTAAATTTCATCCATTTTTTAATTTAAGTTAAAAATAAAAACAACATTTTTTCTTTAAGTGCGAAATTTCATAAACAAAAAATTTGACTTAACGTTTAAAAAATGCTTTATTGAAATATTTTTATTTATTTAGCGGATAAATTAAATTAGTTACAGTTACATTCGTTAGTTTACTACAGATATTTATCTTGATTTTTTTAATAAAGTATTGAATTGATCGATATGAAATGAACTTTTGAGTATGTAATTCTTAAAAAGTCACAAGCACAAAGTTGTTTGGCATCAATGCACTTCTGCCAAAGCATTTTTCTGTCAGTTTTAAAGAACTCCTTTTGATTTAGTGTCAATAAATTCAGTAAAGGACGTTTTGACAATTTCGTGATTGACAAGGCGTTTTATTCATGACAACTGATTCCAAATGTTTAAAGAAGTGATAGTCAGTATAATACATGTCTGGGAAATATGGTGGAAGAGGCAGAACCGCAAATATTCGTTCTGTTTTTGAGTACGACTTTCCATTGGAGTACAGTTTTCTCTCTTTCCATGAGGGATGCGACAACAACAACTTATTCGGTGATCATTTGTATTTGCAATGGTATATATGTAGAAGATTCAACGAGGTGGATGAGGTAGTTATATATCCATAATAAGAAATGAACTCCCCCAAGGAGGCATATAATTCATACTCTTTTTCTCAACTCTTCGAGCCCAATGTTAGCACTTTTTGGCCTATTATTACTACTACACCCCACCACTTCACTGTGCCAAAACAAAGTTGCCCCTTTACAGTTTGGGAATAATGTTTGTGAGAAGTCTGATTGGTCTCAGTGACACGCTATGAGAGTATTATAGAGCTCAATAAGAGACTATTAGGTTAAAGTGGAGATTCGAACCGCTACATGGCACTGCTGGGATTCGAACCCGAAACCTGTGGTACCGAGCGCCAGGGCGCTAGCCACTCGGCCATCAGGTCCCGAGAACTTTCTGGTCTACAATTTTAGATTACGGTTAACATCACTTATCATTTTTCGGACTAAATTTGTCCCCTTAGTTCAGAAATTCAACGTTCTGTTGACCTGGCTGCTGTGGTTCACAGCAAATTATATAAATGACAAGAAAAAGTGCCTTGCAAGATCGCAAACACGTAATATAATTTTAAGTTAAATCTTTTCTAATACAACAACGGTTAAAACCTCATAATAAAATACATCATATAGTTGTTAATCCCTTTGTATTCATACTGCTTATGAATATTAACAAATAAGTTAAAAATAAATGCCATTTCCAAGAGGCACTATGGCGTGAAGAATGCATAACATCTGTCGTGGCTTGAATATTAATAATTAGTCCGCAACAGGTTTCTGATAAGTTGCTGAACACCATACTGTAGTGTTTGAACGGTCCGATAAGGACTTAAAAATGATTCGCGAAACATGTATTTATGCATATCTCTGTAATTGTACGCCAATATAGGATACCAATATTTTTTGAATTCCATTATGTTACAGACTAGCTTTCCCTCTTTTTTTTTTTTTTCCCCCGTGTGTGTTTGGTCTTGTTTGAGTTATTCGGAAGGCAGATGTTTCCATATGAAACAGGACACTTGATATGCGAATAGTTGTACGGTCTAGTTTTTGCTTGCGTTGTTGTATCGCTTGTCTCAGTTTTTTTTCGAAGTATGGAAATGATAATAGCATGTGTCGTATTTTTGTTGTAATCATGTCAGCTTCTGACAAATTATGCAAGATTCTGTTTGAAACATTCTTGTTATTCATAATGTGTACAACATATTAATACTATGATTTATAGCTATGAATTTTAAATAAGGCGAATGTTACATTTTTAACATCTCCATTACTTTGCACCTGTTTTAAATGTGGTAATCTAAATTATTCATCTTCACCACATGTACATTGTTATGCAACTTAACAAGTTTTTAAAAATGATATCTATCTTTAGGGTTTTCGTAGATATACATTTTATCCTGGGTGATTTTTTTTTTAAATGAAATTTCGTACATTCAGTTTTTATTTTTTTAAAGATCTACATAGAATAAATGAAAATTTTTTTTGTAATATGAAATTTTTTTTTTTTAACAGTATTAGTTAAACATTCATTTTTTAGTGTGTGTGTGTGTGGAAAATGCTCATACGTTCATTTCTGAGGATCTTTACAATTTTATAAATCTGAAATAATATATGCTCAGGAAAGAGTGTTTTAATTTATTTTGGTAATAAAATTAATGACTTTGGTAATTATAAAAATAAGTATATTAGTGAATCTAAATAAAACCTTTTAATTATTTGTTCAAAAATTATTCAGGGAAATTAGAAAGTATGAATGCCTAATTGAACTTACTTTTGTTATAAACTTTAATCCCTAATAGAATATAACTGTTTTATTTCAGAATTTACATGAGCTAGAATTTGTTAGCTATTATATAAAATTTGTTTTTCAAATGATGCAGTAAATCAGTATAAATTTTCTTCTTTTTTATACTACATTTCAGTGAAATAATGTATTTAAACCCTAATTTATTCAAAAGTACTATTTGCAAATTGAAAATTAGCGTTGATTTATGCTGTGTTGCATTACATTACTTTACTTTTGTAATTTGTCATTTGTTTTACTTACGTAACCCATAATCGTAAACTCTTAAGTATCGTAAGCTTACGTCTTTGGTGTACCCCAAGTATCACTTTGCATACCTCACTATTGAGATCATCACAGACCGCGTCAGCTGTTGTTGTTTCTTTATAGCCATTGTCAGTGTCATTTTTTATTTAAAAACTACCGAATAAGTGATTTTTCTTGTAATGAAAGCTTTGAGATTTTGATAAAATATAAAAACTAGGAAAACACCTCTGCAAACATTTGAGAACCTCTGCTTTAAAGTATCAAAATAAATCAACACATTTAAAAAATATATACTTTTCAAAGAATTACAGTTATATATGTATTGTAAACTAATTAAATTTGCAATTAAATACACATCTTCAAGTCATAAATTAAAAATGTCAATAACGTTCTTACTTTTGGTATGGAAATTATTTTATAATTTATAAATAGTTGTAAACTAAAATAATTAGTATTGATTTCGCTCGTAATGAAGTAGCCATTACATGTTCCTTATCAGCTGCAAGTTCTAATTCATGAAAGTAACACAAGAAGAAGAATCCTCCTTCACATGTGGGGCCTCTTAGTAGCTAATTTTCCAAGAAACATTTTTCAGCTGTAAGTGATTAGGGTATTCGTAACTTGATTTACTCCCTTTTTTTTTTTTTTCCTCCGTTAGCTCTTTCACTCCAGAAATCCCATTAAAAGATTACTTTCTGGGAATACCACCACTACTGTGGAGTTTTTTTTTTCTTCCACCATGCTGCTTTTTGGCCTCTAATACTACTCGCTTGTAAATTTCTTTACCACCATTTAGATACTTATCTGGGTTGAATTTTTTTATGGTAAAGATTACTGAGGCGACCATGATATAAACCGATGCCCTTTTTTGTCCCCCCCCCCTCCGCCATCATATTGTAAAAGAAAAATTAGATTTCGCATTAGAAGCTATTTTTTTTGTATGTAATATGTATGATATTCTTATCCTTTGACAATGATATGTGTAACTTACAGCAATGTAAGGTTTCCTATTTCGATACAGTTAAAAGCAGAACTTTAAAATAAATTTTTGCTATGCCATAATTAATTGTAATTTCCTTTCTATTTTAATGAAAATAATGTTATAATTTCAAGTATGTTTTTAATTTGTAGTAATTTATTATTAATTGATATATGTTTTCCTCTTTTCGATTCAGCTAAACGCAGAACTTTAAATAAATTTTTGCCTTGCCGTAATTGATTGTAATTTCCTTTTATTTTAATGAAAATAATGTTGGTCAGCTGGTAGATACTTTGGACCTGATGGTTAATGACTAGCGTTCTGGTGCTAGGTGCCACAGGTTTCTTGTTCGAATCTCAGTGGCGCCATGCATGCTTGTAGTGGTCTGGAATCCACATTAAACCGTAGGTTCCAGTCTAATATGGCTGTAGAATGTTTGGCATAGGGCTACCCCGTAAAAAAAAAAAAAAAAAAAAAAAAAAAAAAAAAAAAAAAAAAAACATCTCTCAACACGAAATCTGCCAGTAGGTAGACGGCCTTGCGCCAATGATGATGATGATGGAATATACTTTGGAAGCAAAATTGCACTCAGCAAAATTTTTGTTTGACATCCAAATTTATTATATGGTAACAACTATGGAAATTATTTTTAAAATGATTAACTCTGCTAGTGTTAATCAATTTATTATACGATTAGTTATTAATCAATTATTAGTATTCAATTTATTATATTACGTTATTTTATGTATTAAATCTATAATAAAAAATACAATGCTTTGTTTTAATTGATTGTTTGTTTGATGGATGTTAATTTATTTCTTGTGTTTGGTATCACATCGATTCTTTATTTTTCATTTTGAAACTCTATGTTCAGTACTATTAAATTTAATTATTTATTTTCGATCCATTTTTCATTAAAATATGTTACAAAATCAAAATCGTTTCACTCTTTAGTTGAGTACTCGTTTTGAATAATTTCCTTCACTGAATTTTAAAACCCCATTTAAATGAGGCACACAGAAACTCGTTAGTCTTTTTGGGAACTCATTAGAGAAGTATATTCTTTTGTAGCTTATTCATTGCCCCTGTCCCCCTCTTCTATAATCTACAGCAAAAGGCTTTTTATTAAAAATGGAAGGGTTGATGATTTCCCCGTAGGGCACCGCAAACAATACCTTCCGAACGAATTTCTCTTGAGCGAGCGCCCCATCCTTAAGAGGATTACTCCAAGACTAGGGCTTCCTTCGGTGCGGTCATATCATTTCTCACTTAATGCCTTCTGTTTATGAATGCAAAGTTCTCCACTTAATCCTAGCCCCTGCCCCGTTGAAAACGTTGCCATTGGAAAAAGGGAAGGCCGTTCTGCCGTGTCATTTAATCTGACCGCTTAGGTTGATCCCCATGCATAATGCATTAAGCATCCTCCCTTCCATCCTTCGCCTTGTGACTTCTCTGTCGCACTCGTCACCCTGCCTGATTAGTTACTCATATCCTGTGACGTCACACGATTCGAAATGGTGTCGGAGAGATTGGTTCGGCTGCAAATGGTCACTTAGACGTGCTTCGAGTGATTTGGGCTTACTTGAGTATGGATTCATTGGCGATAATGGTTTGAGTACACAGTTACCATCTGAAATTTGAGTGGGTCATTTAATCATTGGCCATTCGAATTGTTTCAATGAATTCGAATCATTTGAATAAATTTCCCAATTTGTCTTCTGATATCATTCTTTTATACAATACGTGTCATGTTCTTATGGTTTGGCTATTTTGAATATGAATTCATTGGCGATACACATTTGGTACACGCTTGCCTTCTGAAATTTGAGTGACAGACATTGACCATTCAAATTTTTTCAATGAGTTCGAATCATTCGAATACATTTCCGAAAAGATTCATATATACTTGTCCAAAAATTCATTGGCGATAATGGTTTGGTACACAGTTGTCTTCTGAAATTTGAGTGATAGTCATTGGTATTCGAATCGTTTCAATGAATTCGAATAAATTTCTGAAAAGATTCACATATACTTTCCCTCTCATATCACACTGCACTCAGTTTTTAATTTAATTTCATTTATGCAGCACGCGTCATATTCTTATCATTTGGCTATTTTGAATATGAATTCATTGGTGATAATGGTTTGGTACACAGTTGCCTCCTGAAATTTGAGTTTGCCATTCGAATTGTTTCAATGAATTCGAATCATTTAAATAAATTTACGAAAAGATTCATATCACACTGCACTCAGTTTGGAATTTAAATTCATTAGAAATTATTTTTTTTTTTTATATAACACGTGTCATGTTCTTATCGTTTCAATATGAATTCATTGGCGATAATGGTTTGGTCTAAATTTTTATGGTCTTTGTTATGGTCTAAATATGTTTGGTAGACTGTTGCCTTCTGAATTTTGAGTGATAATCATTGGCCATTCGAATTGTTTCAATGAATTCGAATCAGTAGAATAAATTTCCGAAAAGATTCACGTCCTCTCATGTCACACTGCACTCAGTTTTGATTTTAGACTCATTACAAGTTAATTTCATTTATACAACACGTATCATGTTCTTATCGTTTGACTGTTTCATGGACAACTAGAGAGATGTAAAGATTTCTCTTTTTTTATTCAACTGGAACGGAGAATAAATATTAAACTGCAAATGATGCTGATTTGTACATCCATTTTCTAAACTCCAGTATTTTTAGTTTTGTTCAGTTAGTTACTGATACAAATCTTTTCAAAAATGATTCGAAATGTTTTCTAATGATGAATATATCAAATAGATTTATCTATGTATTCAAATATATTTCAATGGATTCATATATAGATTCAGCCCATTTCTAATGAGGAATTTTTTTTTAAACAGGTCTGTTGATCTGTTGGGAAATATGCAGAGATAGATTATTTAGAACAGTATTCCATTATTTGCTTCGAATTTATTTATTTATAAATAAATATTAAGAGAGATTATCCTAAACAACATCAAGATGATAGAGAGGTAAAAAGGTTCAAAATCAATAAAAACAATGAGTTTACAGAACATCATGAGTAGTATCCTATGCTATATATCTTATATTTATGTTGACAATTCAAATGCCTTCTATTAATTTAAATTTCATCTTTTTAATAAGATCCATTTCCCTTCGACACAAATGTACTTTTTGTGAAGGTTCAACAACAAAACTCCGCTAAACAGGTTTGAGAAAATGCCAAAATGCAATTAAATTTTCTGTTGCTGTTAGAAATGAGGTTATGATAACATACGTAACTTTTTTTTGCCTCTTTTATTTGAGAGATGGAAGGTAAAATAATAATCATCCACTGTCAGTTCACATGTCCAAAAACTTCTCCTCTTGCAAATATATATAATTCATTGCCATTAACAATGGCAGGCATATTTTAAGAAAGAAAGGAACAGCTAAACGTTCCAGACGATTATGCTATTTCGAGCCCGTAATTTAGTTCTTAAGCCATGTTCTTGAAACGAGTCTTTTATAGCGCAATAACAAAGACACGTGTTTTATAAAACTGCCAGCCTTTATATGGAGTCCACAAGCCGGCGTGTGTTTTTCTTGTGAAAGGGGAAGCACTGCATGAAACCATTTTTGATTAAAAATTCTATAGGCCACACAAACCCGTAATTTCTCTGTTGTGAGAGAACTCCAGCATGGCGTGTTTTTTAACGATCCTCGACTTTGTATTCCTAAAGATGAACAACAGCAAAAAAAAAAAAAAAAATTATCTTTTCAGTTTCTTTTTGGTTATGGGTGGACATCCCGGTGCTTTTGGATTTAAATTTAAAAGCCTTCTGTGACAACAAAACCACAACCCCCTTTTTTCAATGGGCCACGAGCAGAAAACAAGAACATTTCGAAATAAATCCTTTTATGTACATAAATGTGTAATGATATCCTGTTATGAAATTTTCATTCAGAGAGCAAAGACAAACTGTCTCTTTTTTTCTCCTCTCTGGAGAAGATAAAGTGTTTTTCATCGTTATTTTTTTTTCCCCCTCTAAGAATTTTTGTTTCCTCTTTGTCTTCCTTTTTTTTTTTTTTTATTTATTTATTTTTTTGTGTGTGCGCGCGTGAACCAGACGAACCTGTTAATGATACCCTTAAGCAGTAAGACACCCGAAGAGTAATTTCTTACTTCTGGAGTGAGACAGGGCCCTTTTCCCGTGAAATAACACAGCACACCCCGTTTGGGCTTTGTCCTTCGCTGGCTGCTGCCTGTCCTGCATCAGTCTTCGCTGTTGCAGAAGCATCCGAAAGGGAGGGCAGACAAGAAAACCTTCATAAATTAAACCGTTCCTAATAGCCGGGTACGAAAGACATCTACATCGATCATTAACGATGAAAAGACAAGAGGGCAAAAAGAATCGAAGCAAAATAAAAATAATAATTCCCAATTTTCTTCGTTGCTGAACTTTCTTGACGCTTTTTTACTTTATTTCATTATATATATATTTTTACCTTTAATGTTCCATTTTGTTCGTCTCACACCCCCCTTTGGGTATGTCGGACGTCTGGTAGGTCCCGGCATCAATTAGGGTATGTCTTGAGAGACGACCCTCTGCAAATATTAATATGGAAAATCGATTGTTAGCCTCTAAAATTATTACAGTATCGTGTTTGACCTCGGTTCAACGTCGAAGAAATTTTTTTTTATTATTCGTCGTTGGTTGATTAATGTACTTCATAAACAATTTCTGGAGTCGTACATTTATTTTTGTGTCATAACAAAGTAAATAATAAATGTTCTTGTACTGCAGGTTAAAAGTTGTGAAAAGTGTACATTATATGAATTTCTTGAGCGTATTTTTTCCTTCAAATAAATTAATTAAAATTGATTATATGAAGGAAAGTTGAATTCAAAATAAAAATTATTCGAGTTTATTATATTTATTTAACAAAAGATTTTGGAGCTATACATTTATTTTTATGTCATAAACAAAATAAATAATGAATTTCTTGGGCAAATTTTTTTCGTTGAAATAATATCAAGAAGAGTAAAATTGATTATCTGAAGGAAAGTGAATTCAAAAAAAAAATTATTCAAGTTTATTATATTAATTTATCGTAAAAAATTTCTAGGACTGTACATTTATTTTTTTGTCATAACAAAGTAAATAATAAATGTTCTTGTACTGCAGGTTAAAAGTTGTGAAAAGTGTACATTATATGAATTTCTTGAGCGTATTTTTTCCTTCAAATAAATTAATTAAAATTGATTATATGAAGGAAAGTTGAATTCAAAATAAAAATATTCGAGTTTATTATATTTATTTAACAAAAGAGCTATACATTTATTTTTATTCATAAACAAAATTAATGAATTTTTGGGCAAATTTTTTTTCGTTGAAATAATATCAAGAAAGAGTAAAATTGATTTCTGAAGGAAAGTGAATTCAAAATAAAAATTATTCAAGTTTATTATATTAATTTATCGTAAAAAATTTCTAGGACTGTACATTTATTTTTGTCATAACAAAGTAAATAATAAATGTTCTTGTACTGCAGGTTAAAAGTCGTGAAAAGTGTACATTATATGAATTTTTCGTATTTTTTTTTCCTTCAAATAAAAATAAAATTGATTAATGAAGAGTTGTAAAAATTATTCGAGTTTATTATATTTATTTAACAAAAGATTTTGGAGCTATACATTTATTTTTATGTCATAAACAAAATAAATAAAATTTCTTGGGCAAATTGAAATAATATCAAGAAGAGTAAAATTGATTATCTGAAGGAAAGTGAATTCAAAATAAAAATTATTCAAGTTTATTATATTAATTTATCGTAAAAATTTCTAGGACTGTACATTTATTTTTTTTGTCATAACAAAGTAAATAATAAATGTTCTTGTACTGCAGGTTAAAAGTTGTGAAAAGTGTACATTATATGAATTTCTTGAGCGTATTTTTTTTCCTTCAAATAAATTAATTAAAATTGATTATATGAAGGAAAGTTGAATTCAAAATAAAAATTATTCGAGTTTATTATATTTATTTAACAAAAGATTTTGGAGCTATACATTTATTTTTATGTCATAAACAAAATAAATAATGAATTTCTTGGGCAAATTTTTTTCGTTGAAATAATATCAAGAAGAGTAAAATTGATTATCTGAAGGAAAGTGAATTCAAAATAAAAATTATTCAAGTTTATTATATTAATTTATTGTAAAAATTTCTAGGACTGTACATTTATTTTTTTGTCATAGCAAATTAAATAATAAATGTTCTTGTATTGCAGATTAAAAGTTGTGAAAAGTGTACATTCTATTTGAATTTCTTGAACGTATTTTTTTTTTCATTGAAATAATATTAAGAAAAATCAAGTTGATTATTTGCAGGAAAGTTGAATTAAAAATAAAAATTATTCAATTTTATTATAACTTAATTATTAAAGTTTTATAATTATTTATTAAAGTTTATTATATTAATAATTTAATTTCTGGAGCTGTGCATTCATTTTTATGTCATAAGCAAACTAAATAATAAATGTTCTTGTATTGCAAATTAAAAGTTGTGAATTTCTTGAGCGTATTTTTTTTTTTTTTTTTTTTTTTTTTTGTATTGAAATAATATAAAAGAGTTATATTCGAGTTAAGTTGAATATCTGAAGGAAAGTTGAATGCAAAATAAAAGTTATTCAAGCTTATTATATTTATCTATACCACCAGTTTAAAAATAAATTCATGCTTATTATATATATGTAAACCAATTTTTCCCTTCTGTCTATTTGTTTGACGTAGGTGAATTCTATATTTAAAAAAATAATTCCTACCCCCCTTATGTTAATTTTAAATAATATATTCTCTAAAATCGATTATACAAATGCATTATTTATATCAAGTAGGTATCAATATTAATGTGTAGTGAAATATAAGCATGATACATTTACATGAATTTAATAAGCATAAATATGAAAACAAATATTTTTTATTATTTATTCACTGTTAAGATAATCCTGAACCTTAATATTTATTATTATTTTTATTATCGGAAGAATTCGAATTCATGATTGATTTGCAATGATGATTAGACTTTCAAGACTTTAGAACACCCTCCCTTTTTTATCCCTACATCCTAGTATTGACAATATAAATATGTCCTCATCCATATTCATTTTAATTTATACGTGGGATGGGAAAAGCTCTTGGCAAAAATTAGGCAACTAGAATAAAATATCGCTCCGATATCTGCTCTATTATCACAGATGTTGATGCAGACAATTATAAATCGCCGATTGTGATTCGAAACTGTGATTGGGCGGATTCTTGGCGCCTAGGGTGTGTGATTATTGGTCGTCCCTCACATGTCATCGGTTTTCGTTGGCTAATAATAGGTTTTTATGTGGTCTAGTGGCATTTCATTAGTTCAAGGAAACACCTCTGCTCGCAAATGACATTTAAGATGTGACAATTGTTCCGTTTCTAATGTGGAAGATGGATTTGTTTGATAGGAAATCCTTAATTAACAGCAGCTCTTTCATCAAAATTTGGTTTTTATTTATTTGTTTTCGGAAAATTTTTGCAAGATGATCGATGTTCTGTTAGAATTGGAAGTATTCTAACAGAATATTGTGATGATTATAAAATTAATTCTGGTGTAGATGTTTAGTAACCAAACATAGGACTTGCTAAAAATTGTTTTGAAAACGGATAAATATTTGCTCAAGGAATTCTGTCTTGTCATAAGACTTAATTTGATAATAAAAAAGAATTACTTGAACAAATATTTATCCGTTTACCTTAATTATTTACACGTTACCTTGAACAAATGTTTTTTACGTCTAAATTAAGATATCATCATTCAGACGTGATTGATAAAAAGATTTTTGAAAAATTAATAGAATTATGTGGAAAATATTAAATTTTTAAAGTGCTGAAATCATAAAAAGTAAAATGTAAAACCATACTAGCTTTGCAGTTATATAAATCATTTAACATAAATGAAAATCCATTTTTTTATTATATAGATCATACATCTATTCTATCGTCCTATCTATTATGTCTGTTATAAAGTTGTTTTTATGCATTTTATTTTAGACCCATAGAAATCTAATTGTAGCAGTTGTTCTCAAAGTGTACGCCAGGGCACGCTGATGCGCTCTAGAACATTTACAGGTGCGCCCTGTGGTTTTCCAAAGTAATATGGACTCAAATATGAAAAATAAATATAGTTTACCTTTTTTTCTTGTCAGCTTTTGCATTGAAAGACAGCTTTCATTACAAATAACTAATTTTCAGGTTGCTTTTTTTTTCTTCTATATTCACATAAAAAGTCGCCAAATGGCAATAATGCGCCAAAGAAAGTTTCCGAGAAATTAGGAACTGCAAATTCTATGGTTGGAGCGCTAGCGTCTATGTGATTTTCAGTATAAAAAAATTTCCATTGCAGTCTTTAAGAATCCGCCGCCTGTAAATAATAGTCTGTGGAGTTGCCCATGTGGATATAAAACTGTGAGGCGTTAGTAGCAGTGGCTTATTTCTGATAAATTTTTATGTAGTACGACTGCAATTATTTATAGATTTTTTATAGGTATCCTCGATTTCAAAAATTTGAGAACCATTGAATTATAGGATGATACTGAAGATATGTCGAAGTCGATTATTATTAACATTAATAATCGACTTCGTATTTAACATGTTAGAGAAGTTTAAAACATTTTCGTAATTCAAATAAATATATTAACTTTATTTAAATCATTGTAGTATATATACGTGTTTCCTTTATTATTGAATGCTAATATAAATGATGTTAATACTTGCATGAGTATTTATTGGATATATAAAATGTAATATTTTAAAAAGATGTATAAACATATGTTGATTAAATATATAAATCTTGTTTTCGATTGTTTAAATAAGTAAGAAAAAAGATATCAAGATATTTTAGGACAGTTACTTAAATAAATAAGTTGCCAATAAGCATGCAATGAAAAATAATCTAATAATTTTACTAGTAAAAGAATATTTTAATGTAAAATTGTTGTTGATGAACAGTTTCACTTAATTTTCAGTGAATGATTAATGGGCACTGAATTCTATTCTAAAGAAAATTTATATACTTTGGTCGTTGTTTATAAACAAGTACACAAAGAAGACGTTCCTTTCACTGTCCTATCGATAAATGAGATAGTGCCTCCATGTCATGTTTTTCTCAAACTACTTTAGTGGGACGCGGGGATCCGATGATTAGAACAGCGACTGGGTGGAGTCCTTAACATGCATATCCTCTTGCTACAGCGACTGGGATGGTACTTCCTGCTGTAACTGACTGTTCTTGACAGTCAAATTAATAAGAGCAAACAGAAACTAAAGAACAGATTTAATGCAAGCAGGTTAATGTAAAAAGTTTAATCTAATGAAATATTCATAAGAATTAGTGGATTTAGTATACATAAAGGTTGAAATATGTCTTGTTGTCTTACAATTTTTTCTTGGTGGTAATGGATTGAATGCAAATAAATGATTTTTTTAAAATTTTATTTTATATAATAAAAGACATGTATATTTAAAAAATATGTTACGTTTAATGGCTTTATCTAATTATTCGATATTTAATCAAGAAAAGTTATTTTGTATAGTTGTTAATTTGTCTTAAAAAATGTATACATTATGCCTGAAGAATGTATCACTAAGTTCATAAAAATGAATTTAGATTTTTTTTACGTAATCAAAATCTATGTTTCAAAGGTGCTGTTTTCCAACAAATGAGTATTACATTTTTTTTATAACTTTCGAAATTGACAATATATTTTCATAACTTACAACAGAATGATGATTTGTGTATTGTACACTGGGGGCAGAGAAATCATGTCCAGATCACACGGACTTTTATTAGGGTGCTTCTGGCTTTTTAAATTTTTTATCCTTAGAACATTTAACTTGTTAACTTGGGTTTTTTTTTTGTGTGTGTGTGTTGTCATTTTTGTTAAAACGTCTATTCTTTTCTCATTGTAATTTTGATTTTTTATACGTTCTTTTTTGTTTCTACGGTAAGTGACCAAATTTGTATGGATTGAGTTTTAATGAAGCCATAGGTAACAACTATATATTTTTGTATAAATAAAGTAATGTTTTATTGTGAGTGCTTAAATTTATAAATGTAATTTATGTTGAGTGTTTATTCACTGATAAACCAACCTTCATGTTCTTGTACTTGGATCACTTTCGTCTAATTATAAAATTTTTAGAGTGTTGGCTTCTAATCCAATAACAGCAATTACACACACCCAGACTAGCACACTCCTTTTGTGCTTTTGTTTTTCCCAAAGGTGGTCTGGGTTGCGTAACTGTTTTGCATGAATCTGGGAATCCGATGCATCAGACAATTCCTTTGTTTACCAACGTGTCTGGCGAGCATCATTACCCCAAAAGCCGCCTTCACTTTCAATTCAATTCAGCACTCCCCTTCGGTGTTTCACGGTTACTTGGACATCCATTCGCATTATCATAATCATGAACGACCTTCAAAACATGTCCTCCATCACATATGCAACAGGAAGTTGTCGCGTGTTCATTTCTTCCATTTATCATGGTACACCTGAGTGATGTAATGATGGAGGTGTGTACTGTTCGGTGTTTGTTTAATATTCGGCTTATCTCTTAAAATCTTCAGGAAACTTCACAACAAAAGATTTGAATACCACCACTTGTATATTTAATTTCATATGTCGTGTTCAATTGAATTGATTGGTTCTGCATAATAATGAATGATTAGTTTTTTATGGTTTTTTAAATTTATATTGCTATCATGTATATACTAGTAGAATTCGAACAACAGTAAAATTTAAACAGTTACTCTTTACTCTAATTATACATTTTCTCTATTAATATATTTGCTCTATTAAGAATTTTTTTTTTTTTTTTAATTTGCTTCGAGGACTGGGTTCTATTGACCATGTCCCTGTGAGCAGCAGCCCAATACAAACTAGTCTTGAAGAAGGTATATCAAGTGGGCTGCACCGACGAGCGCTGTTACTCATTTAGCACTACCCAATGGGCACGTGTAGCTTGAAGATATGCTATGGACGCGAGTAAAACTACCCCCGCAACGCTCTACGATCCTATTAGACCGGGACCTACGGTTTAAAGTGGATTCCGAACTACTACAAATATCCATGGCACCGCCAGACTCGAACCTGAAATATTAAGAAATGTACTAACATTTTACTCAATTAAATTTTGCAGAAGAGTCAAAATTTAATAGAGTTAAATATTAGCACAATTTCTTTAAAAATGCATGTTTCTCATGTTAAAAATGTGTATTATTTGTATATAGATTGACATTTAATTTAATAGTTTTTTTCATTTAATTGAATTGATATGTGTTAATGATTTATTGCTATATATAATTCATTAGCTTTGCCACTAAATATTCCTGCTTATTTTAGAAAATAGTACAAATCACCCTAATTCAATTTAGTAGTTTATATTTTGAAAATTTAGTAAAATAATTTGATTTTACATCGAATGGGTTATTACCCTTTTCTTATTTATTTATTATTATATTTATTTTGTAAGGAAAGCATATCTTTCGAAACATTAAATTAAATCATTTGTTGCATGATCTTTTAATTCACTTCAATTATTTATATATTGGTTAAAATTCACATATTCTTCCATTTATTGTAATATTTAGTTACGATACTTATTACTCACATACAAGAAAATATAATTAAATTATTTTTCAAATAAACAATATAAAATAATTATATTTTAATGAAGAGAAATAAGAAAAAAATCAAGCATTCTTTATTATAATTACAATGTCAAATCTGCGAGCAATCTCCTCAAAGAGGGACACGGGGATTCAAACGGATTTTGTCTTACAAAAATAGAAATGCAAGAAAGGAAAGAAGATATATATTTGTGCCGTATGCTCCACTAGCCCAGACAGGAGGTCTGCTATCCAGTGGCGACCGAAATTTCAGTTGCTTTAATCAATTCTTATTTATTTGTCACCATTACATTATACTTCAGTGCCCTCGTTATGCAGTTGAACTCTCACATATCACTCCTCGAAATTTCCCGGAAGCGCCGCACGGCGACGATAAATTCCTCTATTTCCAGACTTGAAAAACTGCGCCGGCATAAAATACACTCTGAAAGGAAATTACTCCCAGTCTAAAAGATTTTTATAGCATCTCGTAAATCACGGCTCGAATTTCTGCTGGTTACTTTTTTTTTTTCTTCAGATTCTTCCACCACCACCTCTGCAGCAACCCCGACTTTTAATTTGTCAACACGGCATATATTATTTCTGTCATCAAATTATAAGTTGAAAGTCATTTACTGTGATTTTTTTACCCCCTTTTTTTGTTACTATTAATTTTGTCAATGTGTTTATATAAATGCTTCCCTTGTCCATTACTTGTACACTCGAAGAAACATTCTTGCCCACTTTATAAAACAGTGATTAATTTCGTTATTTAATGTTTTTTTCGCAGTGCTTCTTTTGGTAAGTTCTGTATGTTGGCGATGAAGATTTGTCGTGTCTTTCGTTATGTTTTTATAACTCATAACCATACATGAATGAGTAAAAAAAACATCTGCCCAAGCTCTGCCTTCAGCAATTTTTTTCCCTTCAGTCTTTAGATAAAATACCAGGAGGGTAAAAGGTTTTTATGGGTTGTATGGTGGAAAGAATGGCTGTTTCACTTCTATATCTATTAAAGGTACAATTTAACGTAACGTTATCAAAGTTATATTATCGTCAATTCACAGTTCCAAAGACATTTATATGATTACATTCTGCATAACTACGTCTTTTCCACGGAATAAAGATGTTCTGATTTGTTCTGTCTAATATGTCAAGTTTTTGGTTTGATGCTATTTGCTTTTGTGGGAGGAAGGGAGCAGACACTGTGAGTCATTCGCTTAGTTTAAGGTATAAAAATATATTCTAATTCTTCTTCATTTTTAACAGAAATTTAGTATCTAAGAAATATAAATGTTCTTTTTAAATACACGAAAGAATTTTATTATGCTATTTTAATATATATAAATTATTGTTTCAAAAAGTATAAATCACAGACACTATTTCTTAATTAATTTGAGAAAATTGTTTTTATGTATTTCTTAAGCTTTTCTATGGCTAAAGAAAAACTTAGAAAATAATTATTTATTTATAATTTTAAAAGAAATATAATTTTATTAATTAACATAAACTTTTAGAATACCTATATTATTACTGAAAGCCAATATTACGATTAATTGCCTATAAATTATTTTTACACTTATTTTACTCATTATGTATTAAATCTAAAACATTATTTATAGGAAAATAATTAAGAATAATGTTATTGTCCTAAAAAGTCGAAAAACTATAACAATATTCTTATCATTCAAGACAAATTAGTTTACATGAATATTTCTTATTGTAAAAATCAATATTACTTTTATATTTATTTATACGATTAACTATATGAAAATTCAGTGCAAGCACTATAAGTGTTTGCAATAACAGTTGATTAACTTCATTAGTAATTTTATAGAAGCAATTATTTTTTATGTTAACTTAACACACTAATTCTTGTGCAGTTTGCAAATCTTTCAACCAATTTCAATCACTTATTATCATTAATTCTTCCTACCACTCACACAGTCCCTTAATTTATAATTTTTTAACTACACAATATATTTTTCAATGTTATTAACATTATTTTCCTTTTACAATATCTAGAAAATTCCATAAACATTCTAGAACTGCATCCAAAGCAAAGGAATGAAAAAAAAAAAAAAAAAATACCGAGGGAATAAAATTAACAGCAACAAACCACCTGAAAGCTCCATCTAAACATGCTTATAATTTTTTTGATTATACAATATAATTTTCAGTGTTATTAACATTGTTTTCTTTTTTACATTATCAAGAAACTTCCATAAGTAAATTAAATATTGCAGAATTGCATCTAAAGCAAACGAATGAAAAAAAAAAAAAAAAATACTGAGGGGAATAAAATTAACAACATTAAACCACTTGAAGCTGCATCTAAAAGTGCTTAATCGATTCAGTCGCCATTCGTAGAAACTTCAATAAAGTCCAGAGGTGACTTACACTGTCACCCCTGCTGTCACTTCACTTCTCTGAAGGGAAGGGTAAGAAGATCTCTCCGCGGAGCCATTAGACTGGCAAATTGCAATAAATTAACCTTGAAAAGCGTTTTCCAGGTACTTTTTCTGCGGAATGCCAGAACCGCATTTTATTCCCTCATTATCTTCCTTTACCTTCCTTCCATTGTCTGTTGACGTGCCTGGAATGGGAAATACAGTTGGGGTGGCGGTTTCTTTGTTTTTGAGGTGTGCAAAGAGAAGATGCGACCAACCAGCTTCTGATAGTAGTGCTTCTCGCTTAAGTGTTGTTCCATTAGGTATTAATGTATTCCATTGGAGTGCACTGTCTCCTGTGATCGATGTCCCGAGTCGAATGCTTTTGTTGTATCTAATCGATTAATGGTAGCTTGCGTGTGCATGTAGGTGGACGGGTATCAGTGGGAAAGTCAAACTTTTGTTGAGACATCTGTCACGAAGTTTCTACTTGAGGCAGGCGTTGGTTACAATGTTATTAGTGGCACTGAAAAAAAAAGTTGTGAGTTATGGGCTAATGCAAATCTCTTATACATCACATCTCTATTACACCATTATTATTATTATTTTTTATTTTTTATTTTATATACTTAAAAACTGACTTTTTGTTAATTGATTTTGCATTTAATGAAATAATTACAAATAATTGTTCAAAATATACTTATAAGATGAAATTAATGATTGAATAAATATGGAATGAAAATTTAGGATAAATAAATAAGTTCTGTATTTTTAAAGATAGAAAATATAGGTTTATTTTAAATACAGCAGATATTTGATTAAGATAATTGTTTTCCAAATTTATTCAAATTCAAAATTTTTTTTGCAGGTGAAAAAAATTGATATATACTATGTTTGGATATATTTAAATGTTTGCTACAAAAAAAAAATAGATTTAGCACTGAAAAAGAAGAGGGAAAAACTCCTAAAATGTTGGTTCAGAGAAAACGATGAAAGTTTTGCTAAAGGTTTCATGACTATTATTGATTTTTTTTATAATTTAAAACTTAAAAATAAGAAATCTGCCACGAAGTTTCTACTTGAGAAAGGCGTTGTTTACAATGCTGTTAGGGACATTGAAAAATAAAAGCTGTAAGTTATGAGCTAATACTAATCTTTTATATATCACTACATTATACCATTTTTATTTGTTTATTATTATATTTTATGTACATTTAAAGGCTGACTTTTGACAATTGATTTTGCATTTATCAAAATAATTACAAATAATTGCCCAAAACATAATTATGAGATGAAATTCATGATTGAATATATATAGAATTAAAATTTAGGATAAATATATAAGTTTTGTATTTTTAAAGATCGAGGAAATTTAAGCTGAAAAAGGGTTATTTTAAATCCAGAAAATATTTGATTAAGATCATTATTTTCCAAACTTACCCAAATTCAAATTTTTTTTTTCAGGTGAAAAATTAAAATATGCAGTGACAATTGAAGAGGTTTGGATATATTTAACTGATTGCTGTAAAAAAGATCGATTTAGTATCGAAAAATAGGTTTGGTTTGATTTGTCGCTCTACGGTCATTTTGTGCACATTTTGGGCTAATTAGACGAAAAAAATAGGAGGAAAAAAACCTAAAATGTTGATTCAGAGAAAAAAATGAAAGTTTTATTAAAAGATTCATAATTATTACTGAATTCTCTTACAGTGTAAAACTTAAAATAAGAAAGTAGAAAAAAATAAAAAAAAATATAAAAGTAAATGTCAGATTATTATCAGAAAGATGTTTTAACACCTATTTTCAAAGAGGACAACCCATAAATTTATCCAAACAATGTTCACTTGTTAAGTTCCATCAGAATAGGATTACAAGTCATACCTTTGAAGGCATTGCCCTATATTTGGAAAAAATGAAAAATGAAACCGGAATTGAGGCTCTTCCTTTAAATGCATCCCACCCAAGACTCTAGACGCGTCTTCCCATAGATTACTGTGCATTTGGTACTTTTAAATAAACTCATTATAAACAGCATCTGAAGACATTGGATGGAATCTGGAAGATTATGGCGGAGGAATGAAACAATATCAACCTTAAAATTTAAGGAAAAGTTTATTTTGGAAAAGATAATTCAACAAAAACACTATCAGACTGAATATATTACAAAATAAAATTCTTGTTATATTTATAAATATATTTTTTCAAAAATCGTTACAAAAATGTGTGAACACCCCTGTAATTGGCAGTTATGAGACTACCTAGCTATTTGCATAAATTATGCACTTTTTAAATATGTTAAATAAATCATTATAATATTTATTTTAAAAATAAAACTTTTAAAAATATATTTTATAAAAAAATTTATACTTCTTTTTTTGTTGTTGTAGAGGACTATTTGTAAAAAAATGTACATATTATATTGAAACAATACAATTAATTTTATTTTCTTGCCAAAATGTTATGAAATAAATTTACTTTGCTGTGTAGAAAACATCTGGTTTTTTTTTTTTTTTTTTCCCTTCCCTGAATTTATTTTCAAATAAGGTATCCTTCAATAGAATTGCAAGATAACCATTTGAATAATATATTCATTCGTTTGAAAATTTTAAAGAACAATGCACTTTACAATTTTAGAATATGCTTTCAGGCAGAAATCCAACGAAATTTTTTAAATCAGTGGACTAAGCAACACATAAAACAGAATAATACCAATTTCACCAGAAACTAAAAACGGACTGAAGCCGATGTAACCTATAGAAACAGGTTTTTATATGAGTGTACCTCGAATTATTGTAGTCATCAGTCACGTTTTCGGCTCTATACAAAAGAATTTTAGTAGCTTAAATTCATTTCCCAACACCTTACTTATACAATAACCTGAGAAATTGTATGCATCAAAATGTATTATTTTTTGGAAAGTCGCAGTAACTCATCAATTTCTAAAGATGCCGGCAACTTCTTGCAACCGTTGTATAAACGTACGGCTTCTTTAGATTTCTATTTTTTATTTTTAAACAACATTTTGTCTTTTTTATACGAGAAATTTGTTTCAACTGATAATTTTTTTTTTTTTTTTTTTTTTGAAGAGATGAAATTGTTATTTATGGTATAAATAGCTTTATTTTTTTAGTATATAATTTAGATCAGGGGTGACCAACCCGCGGCCCTTGACATTTTTCCGGCCCGTGAGATTTATCGCACTTTTACAGAATATATTTATTTTATAATGGCCAAAGTAGTGAAAACCAGTGTATTAAAAAAATACATTATTTGTGCATCCATATGATCCAATTTGAGAAATCTGATATAAAAAGTTGTTTCGCTTTTGGTTCGACTTAAACCTGAGAAATTGGGCACCCCCCTAAAATGAAATTGACCAAACACAAAACACGCTCAAGCATAACGGACGCCCTGCAACACCAATTATGATGTACAAATACCCAAATTGAGATCGATCTGCAAAAGCTAAGTGAAAGAGTGGATATTTTTTAATGGTTTTTTTTTTTTTTATTTTGTTTATATGGATATATTCTTTATATTTAATTTTTAGTGTTATATATTTCTTTACAATGTGCGTTTAGTTTTTCATTATTATTATATTATGTATGTCTACATGTAAGAATAATAGTAAACACAAAAATAATAACTCGTTAAATTTCCATTTCCACACCAAAAATGTCTATAATGGGTCTAAATCTAATATGGGGATACATAATTTTATATGCGACTCGCGGAGTTATGATGCATTTCCAAAGTGGCTCTCAAGATCATTTGGATTGGCCACTCCTGATTTAGATAATGGTGAACACAAATTAGTAATAAATTAGTTTTCAATTGATGGTTTGATTGATCGTTCTACGGTCATTTTGTGCTTACTTTAAGCTAATTTGACCGGGATCTACAGTCGAACGTGGATTCCAAACTATTAGCAAACATCGATGTCACTGCCAAGATTCGAATCTGTTGCCTGTGGTACCAAAGACCACAGCGCTAGCCAATTAGCCACCAGACCGCTTTCAATTGATGAGAAGCACAAAGGTGGTTTAAAAGTAATCTGCAAATCATTCGAATTAAATTAAAAATACTTTTTCGGGGGTGCATACGAATGATTTGAGGTCTACTTTTGAATTAGATGAGTACAATTCGATCGATTTGAAAAATTAATTGAAAATGTTACGTATTTTGTAGGTTACATTGATATAAATAATAAAATAAAATAAATAAATCTACATATTTATATAGAG
Source organism: Caerostris extrusa (assembly GCA_021605095.1). Classification (NCBI taxonomy): domain Eukaryota; kingdom Metazoa; phylum Arthropoda; class Arachnida; order Araneae; family Araneidae; genus Caerostris; species Caerostris extrusa. Next base: position 104,976 of record BPLR01002347.1, read on the forward strand.
GGCCTGAATGGCCGAGTGGCTAGCGCTCTGGCGCTCGGTACCACAGGTTTCGGGTTCGAGTCCCGGGGTGCCATGGATGTTTGTGGTGGTTCGGAACCCACTTTAAACTGTAGGTCCCGGTCTAATAGGATCGTAGAGCGTCGCGGGGGCATTGTTACTCCGCGTCCGTAGCTCTTCAACTTACACGCCCCCCTTCCCCGGGTAATGCAAAGTGAGTACGTCTGTGCAGCGCTTGCCTTAAGGCATCCAAGACCAAGCTGTCTAAGTGTTTGCCAGCTGCATTAGAAAGAAAAACATATTTATATAGAAATTATTTTTATTTTTGAAGTGTTATCTCTCTAAAACAGAATATATACATATTAAAATAGCGGATTGATTAGAAATCGATTTAATCATACATTTGGTATTGCTAATACTGTGTGCAAATAAATTGTATAGGAACACTAAAACTTTCACTTGCTCGCTAGGCATACATGAGCGGCCATCTGGCCATTGGTATCATAAGCTTTTTAGGTTCGAATCTTGGCGGTGGCATGGGTGTTTGTTAGTAATTCGGATTCCACGTTAAGCTGTAGGTCCCAGTCTAATTAGCCTAAAGTGTGCACAAAATGATTGCAGAGCGACAAACCAAACAATGCATACTACGATAACAAGGTATGACAACGATATTTTTATGTCTTTAAAATTGAAGTACAAATTTTGTTTGCAACACAATTAGAGGATCAATTATGTCAGAATTTATTACAACATTTGCAATCCTTGCAAGTTTATCTTCATATTTGTAATTTTTCACAAAATCATTAGTTAATTTCAAAAGGACATTGCTTGGGATTTGGTATTTTAATAGAATGAATGATTGAGCTCAATATTTTTATTTCTTCTTAAATTATGTCTATATATCACGAAATCTTAAAAATTTACAGTTGAAAAAGTCCATAATTTTTTATTACAAGTTGTTTCCAGAAGTTGTTGTGTTAGAAGTTGTTACATTTAAGATGATAAGAACAAGAATTTCACTAAGTCTTGACCTTTATTTCGAAAGAAAAAAAAATTATTAATACTTAAAATAAAATGTTCAGTTAAAAATAATACAAATTTTAGCCATTTTCAGTTTTGTCGTTGTGTAATAATTAATTAAATTTCTAATTTTCAAAACTAAAGTTCTAAGGGCGAGAAAATCTTTTGCATGTTAATTACATCTCATCTCTCCATTAACTAACTCATCAGTATTCGTTTTTATCTTAAATTCTTCTGGCATCATAATAATCATTTAAAAAAATAAGGCATCTTAAGATGATATTACGAAGCTTAATAGCGTACTAACGAACATTTAAGGAGCAGAAAGAAGAAAACAGGTTTCTTAGTTTAGTTTTATGTAAGCTTCACATTATTATAATGGTCTTTAAAACGTGACATCGTGCCTTCGACTACTTTATTATCGCAGTTTGATGCAAAAGTTCTATTAGACATATTCTGTGCGGCTTAAATACTCTGTACAAAGTGTGTAGAGACATGAAAACATACACTTGCTCTAGGCATTCTTGTTGATTTTGTTTTCCCCATTATGGTTCAGAATGTGTCATTAACTTCTTGTCGTTGTATTTTTAGTTTTAAGCCATTCTTGATGAATGATGTCTCTAAATGATAACCAATATTATTCTGTGGGACCAGATGCGAGAAAATAAAGCAGTTCCAGAATAATTAACTTAGTGTCATTCAAATTTTCGCTTCTGGCACTGGAATGAGTAATGCCATCTCAAATAATTAAAGTTTTAATTTATTGCTCTTGTGTATAAAGCAAGTAATATCTATTTCCTAGAAGTAGCGACCTGATGGGCAATTGGCTAGCGCTGTGGCCTTTGGTACCACAGACTTCAGGTTCCAATCCAAGCTTTGGCATGGATGTTTGTTAGTGGTTGAGAATCTACTTTAAACTGTAGGGTCCCGATCTAATTAACCCTAAGTGTGCACAAAATGACCATCCAGCGGCCAACCAAATCAATCGAGCCAGACTTCTACATATGGGGGCTCCATCAACAGAAGCTGCCCCCTTTCCCTTCAACCATGAGCCTATACGGTTTCGTGGGCTTGGTCTTGATTTCTACCAAGTGAAATAAGAAACAACAACAAATATGAAACTAATATTCAATCAATAAGTTGAATTATACCTAGTTTAAAATCTGAAATGATATTGATTAAGACATTGAGTAAAGATCTATATTTTTAAAACTAATAATATTTTTTTAGATTCTATTAAAAATTGAAATTACAAAACATATAATACGTTAAAGACATTGTACAATTTAATGTTGCTGTTCAATTCGTGAAATTTCCTTTGAGAAATGACCGTGCCACTTATTGTATTGGGAAAATAGATAAATGCGAATTCTTCCCTTTCTGGGAATCAGATTAACTCACCCCTCCCAACATGTGTGATCGATTTCCCCCATCCTCAGATGGGCAGTTTATAAAAGCCTATCCCCATCTAAGCGTAGTTTATAAGATTCTTCAAATATTGATTTAAGCTTAATATATGTTTAATAGAATTGATTTTCTTATGTGAAATTCACATATGTCAAATATTAATTAGAAAATTAATTTTAAAGCATAAAATTAATCGCAATTTAACTCCTTCAATATCGTTCTGGTGATTTCTAGTTTAATTAAGATCTGCATTGTGATGTTTTTATTTTTAATTCGTTTTTGTTTTCTTTTTCTCTACAGTCTATTAATGTTTGCAAAAATCAAATTAGTAAAATCATGATAGTTATTAATCATATAAAATGTTAATTAATGTTTTTATTGAGAAAGCATAATTAAGGTAAAACCGTCGCTTGATGTTTATTCAGAGTTCTGTAAGAACTGTATGTTTTAAAGCATAATTTATTGTAAACTTAAGATTATTAGTTGAAGATATTTATTTCATTTTAACCTATTATTTAATCTGAAAATTCAGTCTTTTTTGATGAATTGAAAAAAATTATAAATGGATAATAAGTCTAAGGAACTTTAAAGTATTTAATTTGCTTTTATTTGATTAATTTTTATGTGTCTTCCAATGTTTGAGTGAATTTCTGGTTCGTTCTGGCGAATAAAAGTTTTATTCAAATCTTTTTTTTTAAAAAAATCAATGATAAAATGATTAATTGTCCATTTATGACTATTAATCTTTTTATAAAGTTACTGTCTTCTAATTTTAAACAACTTTATATTTACATCATTATTAGCACATTAATTTGAATAAATTGATTGATGAGTGGAAGTTATGATTATTTAATGATTTAAACAAATCAACTTAAAAAGTTGTTTTAAAACCGTATGGCATATGATAACAAATTTCACGATCTATTCAGAAAAATCTTATTGCCTTTTAAATTTAAAAAATTTCAAACGACAGCTATAACCATTATGCAAAAAATGTATAAATAACATTATATGAAGTCTAAATTTTATAATATAAATGTAAATACCATTTTTAAAAAATAAGTGTAAATCATTACAAAAACTAAATAATTTGAATAAAAGTGGCTGTAGTACAACATTTTTAAAAAAATCTTAAAAAAAAGAAAAATAATATTAATAATAATAAATTAAAAAGGTTACATTTTAATCGAAATTAAAGAAAAAAGTTAAAAGGGGGCAATTTTCCGAATAATTTTCGTGGGGATTTTGATTCCCCGCTTTAAGAATAATGTACTATGAAAAACTCAAATAGAAGTAAATTATAAAAAGTAATTTTAGTTCCAATTAAAACTTAATTTAATTATCACTAATGTTAGCTTGCATATTTTAAATCTTTACTTTTCAAAAGGCATGTGTATATTGGATGAGTTCAACAGACTCATTTAAATATTTACTTTGTCTTATGATAGGTCTTATATATTTGGGCTAATAGTATTTTGACAACTATAAATAAATTCGTAAAAACAAAAATAATAAACACTTATTTAAAAAAATCTTTTAAAAACGGCTCGTCATCGCTGAGTAGATCTCAAAAAAATTAGTGTCATGCATCGTCTAAATGTGACAAGACGTCTTTGGATAACCCTGGAGACAGTTGTTGCACAGGAAACGTCGGTTCGTTTGTAGGTTTTTCAATACCAAATTGGGCGATGTGTTTATTTACGGTACCTTTTTTGGATCCCTGGCGGTAAAGTAACCCTTCCCTAGTGGAGGGTATCACTCTGATGAAGATGCTCCAATTTTTTATTTTCTTCTTCAGACTTAGCAACAGCAAATTAAAAAATAATGTATATATAAACAAATTAAGGTGCCGCTGTTAAGCAGATGCAGGGTCGCTAGTTTCCGCCTCTTCCGACTTAACGAGTTTTCTGACCCTCCGTCGCTTTTTACGGGCCCAACTCTGTGTGATTGAGTTCCTTGTTAAATCTTAACGGAAGGCATAAACAAGGAGAGGGGTTGTCGGGAACCGCCAACAAGGGACCGTCGGTGGGGTGCCTGACTTGCAGTACTTTCTTAAATTAGTAAAAGATTAGTCCCAGGCTGTGAGATGCTTCTGATTTATCTCCCATTAATTCGTTTTGGGCCCCTTCTCGCTGAATATGATTTCGCGCTGAAAGCTCCTCGGATTGATGACTTCATTAAAACCGAGGGTTTCCTTTCTTGTTTTTGGTTCGAAAATAATCCTTGTTTCTTTTTTTTAAGTCTGGTAATTTGATATTTTATTGTGAGAAGAGATTTGGCTAGATTGAAATAAAGATCTGTTTAACATAAATAGCTATTTATTTCTTTTAATACCCAACTAAAGACAAATAAAGTCAATAATGTAAATGGTAATGTTTATCCACTTAGCAAATTTAGCGTCACATAACGTATAGCAATATGATAAATAAAACTAACTTTAATCATTAAATAATTAGTATTTATATATTAGTTACATTGTGCATTTTCTATTCTTTGATCTTTTTTTCCAAGTTTCATCTGTTTTTCCAAGTGAAATTTTACTGCGTGAAAAAAAATTTTATAATTTTTAATAAAATTAATATTATTTATATTAAGATTCTTATTAATAATAATTAACTAGCATTTATTGGTATTTATATATTAACATTGTGTGCATTTGTGCTTTGTACATTATATTGTGCATTTTCTATTCTTTGATCAGTTTTTTTTTTTTCAAGTTGTGAAATTTTTACTGTGTGAAAAAGTTATTTTATGATTTTATAAAAATAAAATTATTATTATTTAGATTAATAACAATCTTTTAATTGCTTGTACTGTTATTCGATTTTTTAGCAATTAACATCTGTCTTAACAAAATCATATAAATTTGAAGTCAGTTAAATATTTGTATTAATAAATAAAATTAGTTGTTATTTTTGTAATATGCAATTATATGAATGCGGAATTATCAACACCCCTAAACAAACTTTATTTCTTTATGTATTAATGAATTCTAAATGACAGATTTTTATTTATAAGCATCAGTTAATAAACTATTGATGATCTCTTTGGAATGTCTCAAAAGTAAAAGCCTGCAATCAATTGTGTAATATACAATTATATGAATGGGATTTCTCCCGTAAGTTGTTAAAAATAAACTAGAAATATTTCAAGGAATCTCAACATCACTAAATGTATAAGCTTTTTACATTTATGTATTAATGAATGCTAAATGGATTGATTTTCATTTAACGTAACTTAATAAACTATCGATGATCTCTGGAGTGTCAAAGTAAAAGCCTGAAATCCATTCCTTACTAAAATGCACAAGGTATGATACATTCTAAACTGCATAATGCATACAACATCAATTCATCATGCTAGTAGTGTATGAGTAACAACCCTAAGACAGATCATTACCGCTCTGTAGATCGTTTCGATCATTTGCGAATGGTGCAATGGGTGTACTGATTGAATGGGAACGGGAGGCAGCCAGTATCGGCACCAAGTGTTCGCCTAGTGGACAACTTCCCCTATGTTAATGAATGCTGTGTATCCCTACATTAATGAATAATCGACGCATAGAGTTCTAATGAAGTTGAGCACGGGAGGTTAGGATTTCCGGTAAATCATTGCACTCGATTCATATGAGAGGTTATTCAGCATGCAATTGTATAAAACATGTACTTCTGAGATGTACTGTACTGGTTAATAATTTACTCCTATTAATTTGTATCAGGATAATTAAAGCAACAGTGAAATGATTACGACTAAGCTAGAAATTTATACTCATCCAATTTAAATAGTTTCAAATGAATGACGATTATTTTATCACACTTGTTAAATGTTTGTCATCCTTTAAAAGAGATATAAATGTTTAACATCTTCTATAGAGAAAAATAAGATGATTATTGGATTTTATTAATTAATTGTCAAAGAGTATAAACTATTTGTAACAGTTTTATTTTTGTTATTAGATAATTATGGTATTAAACATTATAAAAAGTTATAAGTCATATTTAATTTTGATTAAAAAGCTTATTTATTGTTTTATATTTCCCCTTTAACTTGCATTGTATTTCCTTTATATAATTAGTTGGTTACACCACCATTCCTATATTCATTGCAAAAACCGATTAAGAGCTGCATTTAAAGTTTGCGACAAATTTTAATGCTCTTTCAGAACAAAGTCATTGTAATTATATTAAGAGAAATCCTTCTTTGTTAGAAATCCTTAATTTATAATTTTCTTGCGACACATTTCAAACTTTTGAAAGGGTTTTAATTGGCTTTATCTTCATTATAATGACTTGATGATTTTCCAGTTTAAATATTGTTTTACTTGACAATCAATGGCGCCTAAACATTTGAGGAGTATCCATTACTGATTTTAATTGTGCTGTTAAAAACAGAGTTTAATTTCTTGGAATTTGTAAAATCTTACCGTTCTTTGCAAGAAATCCTTACTTTTATGATTCTCTGCGACGCATTTCAAACTTTTGAAAGGGTTTTAATTGTCTTTAGGCATATCTTCATTATAATGAATTGGATGCCTTTCCAGTTTAAATATTGTTTCACTTGACAATCAATGGTGTGAGTGGACGAGAACGAAGTATTCATAATCATGTGGACGAGTTATTCATCCTGATGACTTTCCAGTTTAAATATTGTACTGTTAAAAATTCAGAAGTTAACTTCTTGGAAATTGTAAAATAAATATACATAACATCCCTTACAGAAATCATACTGTTTTACTCCCATTCTCATTCCAACAATCTTCATTAGGATTCATTTCCTTTGACAATAATTTATTTGATAAAAATTAAAATTCGTTAATTTTTGTTGACTACCTCAAATCCATATACATCCCTCCCCAATACCACAACGAAGCATATTGAGTGCTCAAGAGATGTGTTTCCTAATGTATATAGACACAAGTTTCCCGCATGCATTAATCTACCCCAATCGTGCCAGAAGGTGGCATGAATGCACGTTTCTGCTAAAGATTGGAAACCATTAAAGGCAGACGATTAGAAGCCCCATCGAAGGAGACAGGGGGAAAAAATTCATTCATCATTGTCAGACACATTTCAAACTTTTGACGTGTTTTAATTGTCTTTAGGCATATCTTAATTATAATGAATTGGACGATTTATTGTAGATGATTTAAATTGTTTTACTTGACAGTCAGTGATGTCTAAGCATTTGGACGAGTATTCATGACTGATTTTTAATTGTACCGTTAAAAACAGAGATTAATTTCTTGGAATTTGTAAAATAAATATACATAACATCCTTTACAGAAATCATACTGTTTCACTCCCATTCCCATTCCAATAGCCTTCATTAAGTTTCATTTCCTTTGACAATCATTTATTTGATAAAAATTAAAATTGCCTGCCTAATTTACCCTGTTTTTTATAATTCATACCACAACGAAGTGCTCATGCCATATTGAGTGCTCAAGAGGTGTGTTTCCTAATATATATAGACACAAGTTTCCCGCATGCATTAATCTACCCCCAATCGTGCTTGAAGGTGGCATGAATGCACGTTTCGCTAAAGATTTGGGACCATTAAAGGCAGACGATTAGAAGCCCTATCGACGGAGGGAGGAAAAAATCATTTATCACTGGCAGCGTTCCCTCACCATCAGTCAAGAGGTCACAGAATGACATGTTTTTCCACTTCCAATCGCTTGTTGCAGACAAGATATGAAAAGGGAAGCGAAACTTTTTTTCTTCCTCTCTCTTCTCTCTTTCTCAGTATGAATCGGCAATGACTTTTTTTTTTTTTTTCATTCACCCTCCCTCATCCCTTGTGGTACCATCTGTTGGAGCTTTCCAGCGTGCTTTTTATGTTGAGCATCAGTTTTTTTTTTTTTTTTTTTTCTTCTATATATTTTTTTAATTCTGTTCGAGTCTCAAATTTCTTATCTACAGGGGGTTCATGATGAAGTGTCAGCCAACACTTGATATGCAAATGCGGTTATGGCAATCAGAGAAGGAAATACATTATGAAGTTTGCTCATGGGGCCTTTGTGTGGTGGTATAGGCTTTGGGAATTTGATATTCCAGTGGAGGGACTGGTAATCCGCAAAAATCTTTTTTCACTTCCGATACTTTGGCTGTGAGAAGTTGATTGTACCGATTCACATGCTGTTGAATCCCTTACTTTAATTATACATCTGTCCAGTCATATTCTGTAATCGTCGTTTTTTTTTTTTTTTTAATCCCCCTTGTAAGGAGGCCATGCACTCCTGTAAGTGACATATCAGCTGTAAAGATCAAAAATATGAAAACAGATCTTAACATTAGCTACTCTCGATTGTTGTATTGTCACAGCAAACTGAAATCTG
>BPLR01002348.1:0-99875 GCA_021605095.1 Caerostris extrusa
TGAGGCCCTAGGCTGAGCCTGTTGTCTGTAGGAGTCCGGCGCCGCTCTCTGATTGAGATTACCCCAGGGAGCTCGCACAAAGCTGACACCATGTGGGCCGGAATGGCATTCAGCCATTTGTTCCTCAGAGGAAAGGGACATTATGGAAACTTCTTTTCCCTTTTAAATATTTGTTATTGTCAAAATGTTATTTTTTCTGTACGTGTTTTAAATTATAAATCATCAAACAAAATAGTATCGAAACAGAAAGCTGACTGGGAATTGTGAAAAAAAATTTAGTAAATTATTGGTTTATTGAAAATTCGTGAGTTGGGACTGTACCACTGTCATTAATCAGCCTACATTTATTAATGTTTTAATTTTTCAATTTTATATTTTTATTCACTTGAATTAATTTAAGAGATCTATTTGCCAAAAACGATTTGTTACATAAATGGAATGAATCGTTTTTGGAAAAATATGCAGATATATTGGTTTATTTGAAAACTAAAAATTGACTCAAAGTGATAGAAATAAAAATATAACACTGTAAAAAAATTAAAACATTGTAAAAAATGTAGAAACAAACAAAATTAATGACAATTGAATGCAATTCCCAATATTTTCCAGACGATGGTTTTCCAATAAACTTTCCAATCCTGTTTAAAAATAATTTATAAAGTCAATTCAGTCAACTTTTCTGCTTTCGATGTGGGGTGTCCTGTTCTTGTTTTGTTTTTGATGGCTATAAATAATTATTTAAAACGCACGTGTACGGAAAAATAACATTTTGACAATAACAACAAATATTTAAAAGTGGAAAAAGTTTCCATGAAACGTCCCTTTTCCTCGTTTTCACCAAGGGAGCAAAATGGCAGATGCCACATTTCTCATCCAGCCCACATGGTGTGTCAGCTTTGATGCAGGCTCACAAAGGGCCAATGTCAATCAAGAAGAGTCGATCCCAGCGCCGGCTTGCCTTTTCCTATGACAGGCTAACTAGAGGCTTCCAGCCTAGGGCAACAAGATCAAGAGGGGCCTACATTCAAATTATTAGCAAAAATTAGAATCTAAAAAACAGTAAACAGTGTTCTAAAGTGCGTGTAGTGTTCTAAAAACAGTAAACACTCGAAACACTTTTTTATTTGAATTTTGTTTCTTTGTAAATGTTGTGTGTCTGATTTTGCTGAGTTATTGTTACAAGTACTACATAGGGTGCTGAGAATAAATGTCCAAATAAATGTTCTCGACTTTTATTTATTTAGTCCGTGCCACATTTATAAAGATGAGTACCCATCATCTTTATCCATCAACATGCTTTCATTTAACGTATTGATATATATCACAGTAATGATGTCTTTTATTATCTCTCGTGTCATTTACAAACTTAAAAATGGGAGGTGAAAGGGCCTCATAGGTGGAATAGCCTCTTTCATCTAAATCCATCCCCTGGTCGATCCCTTCTTGAGCTGGATCTTGCAGGCGGAATTGAAAAACCCTTAAAACAGTCGTTGACCGTAGTATGTCTGTTCGCGTGTCTCCAAATGCTGGGTGGATGGTGTCGCCAGCGTTTAGTGGACAAAATACGTTGCTGACCACGATTCAGAATAAAAGGAAAGACCCCTTCTGGAACTTTAGATACCATAAAAGCTCTGAAATGATGAAATATTTCCATGAAAATATGTTACATTTACCTGTACACGAATTATTCAATAAATAAGCACATGTAAAAAAGTTGCATCGGAACTTCTTTCCCAACCGAATACCTCCTTCTTGTTGCGCACCCTGATAACCTACCAGTTGAAATCATGATTTTAGTGAGAAAAAACATTTTTTTCTTAACTTTTTTTTAATTTGAAGATGAGACCTTCAGTTCTTCTCGGAAATACACTCATGTCCATAAATTAAGGATAATTCAGAATCACACAGAAATTGAAATCTAAAATAAAAAAATTCACCTGTAGAATTATCACACACATCTTGAAAAAGAATATGCAAATTTACAGGGAAACCACCAGATGGCGTGGATAGTACGTCACAATGACGAGAGTGTAAGAGAGGGGTATATATGAATGGTGGCAAAGAAGTAAAATTGTTCACAAGCGCTTTAAAAGCCTTTCAGTGCACAACCGCATAGTTATGGCACAAAGGAAGCATTTGGATGATTTTTACGTGGTAGAATTATCGGAAGACTGGAATGTGGACGTACCAGCTGGAAAGTATCCGAGGAACTTGAATCGCCCAGAGTGTCATCTCCAGGCTTTGGCAACGATTCCAAGATGATGGTAATGTGAGTAGATGTTAGCAGCACAGTCGCCCCTCGAGTTACAACGCCGAATGAGGACCGGTATTTAGCAGTCACGCCAAAAGAAACAGACGGAGCGCAGCATCAGACCTGTTTCGTCAGCTCTCTTCAGCTACCGGTACGACAGTTTCAAGGCAGACCGTGTACAGACGCTTAGGGCACATTGGTCTGTATGCTCGTAGGCCTGTCAGATGTGTTCCACTTACCGCAACTTACTGTCGCCTGCGATTAACCTGAGTAGAGAGCATGCATTGTGGACACCTCAACAGTGGTCTGGTGTGATGTTTTCCGAAAGTCCAGGTTTAGTTGGCAGTCTGATTCTCGCCGGACTTTCATATGGAGAGCGCCAGGTACCCGTTACAACCAAGAGAACACCATTGAACGACACCGTTACGGTGGAGCAGGATGGCTCGTTTGGGGGGAGGAATTATTCTTGGTTCCAGAACTGACCTGCATTTTCAGAGTGTAACGATGACAGGCCACATCTATCGGGATGTCATTCTGGAACAACATGTACGTTTGTTTCGGGCGCCGTGGGTGCTGAATTTCTGTTTATGGATGACAACGCCCGTCCTCACCGTGCAAACATTATAGACGAATGCCTTTCAATTGAGGATATCACCCGTATGGATTGGCCAGCATACTCACCGGACTTGAATCCAATAGAGCATGGGGATATGCTTGGCCGACGAATTGCAGCTCGTCAACCACTCCCACCTGTCAACCGGAACTTCGGAGGGCATTGCTTGATGAGTGGTGTAATATTCCCCAAGATCAGACTGATAATTTGATACTCAGCATGCCTAGGCGTTATAAGGCCTGTATTGCATCGTCCGGGAGACATACTCCATATTAACCATCATACTAACCATGTTATACGGTTTTTTGTAAATAGGTTCTTTTTTGAAATTTGCTCCAGGGTGTAAAAATCGCAATTTTTATTAATTATGTCAAACATATAGCATCTTTTTGCTCTTTACCTTTTGTTTAATAAATAGACTTTACAAATAAATCAAATTTGTTTTGCTTCTGTTTCTTTCTTTGCCTGAACTTCATTATCCTTAATTCATGGACAAGAGTGTATTTTTTTTATGCTGCTTCGCCGTACGATAACAATCATGAATCTGACACTATTTTTAGAATTTAATGAAATTTTAATTGTGATGTTCGGAATTCATTGAACCAAAAGTTTTCAAATATTCATTTAGAAATGAGTTGTTGTTGTTATCGTGTCTATGGATTTAAAATATAAATAAGAAAGTTAGATCAAGTCAAAGGTCTTCACGATAGCGGCCGCTTCACTATACAGGACTTCTCATAAGTTGGCCTCGATTGGCACCCTACCCAATTACAAAAACATTGGGAGTGAGTGCTGGGCACTCTAGAATGTGCTTGTGTGTTAGGAAAGCGTTGGGGCAATTTCTGCAGGGGATGTATTCCCTGGTCTTGTCTGGGAGAATCTTCATCCCTCCCTCTGTAATGATTAGTTCTGAGTCTGATGCCAACTTGCTAGGGCAGTTGAAGTCCGTGATGAGTGGCTTCTTAAAGTTATGAGGAATGAGTCGGCTTTTTGTAACTGCGTAAGCATCTGCAAGTGCGATGGTAGTCCTGGGTTGATCTTAGAAATGAGTTATTCGCACTTTTACCATTTTTGCTCAAAATTTCTAGATCAGCTGTCGCTCAGCTACACTTCAAAACAGTATGACAAATAATCCATTTCTTTTCTTTTTCCCAATCCGCCGCAGGTGCGCAATGACTTTTTGCAGCTGCTGATGGACACGGCGAAGGAGGTGTCCGAGGAGCAGAAGTGGGAGGACAAGGAGGGCATTGACACCCACTACGCCGAGCAGAACGCCGGACAGCAGATGTTCAGGACGCCCACCTCCAAGAGTGAGTGGTCCCCGAGAAACAATAGCGTGGTTAAAAGTGACGCGACGCATTCCAAAGAGATTATTTCTTTGGAGGACCCAACCATAGAGCAGTTGTAAAATAGAACGCGTCCCCCAGTTCTAAAGGCTCATTCCACCGGAGGTATGAGGCGTTGAAGCGGGAAGCATTGACCCATCATTAGCCTCACCGCGTTCGTCTGAAACCAGTTTGAATGCACCGCTTCGAGTTGACCCACTTTCAACTCGAAGAGGAACTTCACTAGGCGTAATGCAATTTCTGACGTTTCGCTGTGAAGGGGTCGAAAAAAATTTCTTGACTGCCGCTTGAATCTTCAACGCTTTACGCCTCGGTGGGAACGAGCCTTAAAGGAACAGGAAATGGGGAAAACATCTCCCGTCGCTTTCATACTAGAGTGGGCACTGTATCGCCCCTTAGCTTTTTCCCCTGCAAGCACTTGTTTAGAGCGTAAACACCTTTTACGAAGCTATTCTGAACATTTTTCTTTTCTCCAGTCACACATTTATTGAACTTGCTGATAATAAACATATACGAGAGATGTTTATTTTGCTTATAACTGTGGTCATTTAGTATGAAATAGAATAAATGTCACAAAAAGTTCATATAAATGTATCTTTTATTTTTTAATAATTTTGAAGAGAATATAGTGCTAAAGAAAATTTATTGATAGAATATAAATGCCAAATATTTAAAAAAAAAAAAAAAAAATTAAAGTTAGATCTACTGACTTAAAAGTCCATTTCTTTTGAAAGACGACTGTAGAATAGTAGACCTTTAATCCATTCGCGCAAATAATAGTAACAGTTAACAGTCAAGAGTGTTGGACAAATATCGCCAGGCTGGCCACCACGTGTTAAACCCTGAAATGCGTGCCTAAAACTAATTCTGAACAAGTTCAGCTCAAGAGAAGAGCATGATGGCTATTCATTAAAATAAAAAAATCATCAATCTAACACACTACTATTATGATGCTATCTACATCAGATATGAATTGATTATGCTCAATAATGCTTTTGAAACATTCTCTATTCATTCAATGTAACAAATAAATAGAACCCATATGTGCTCGTGAAATGTCCTTTCACACATTTCTTGAAACAGCCGCACACAGGGCGATAAAAAGCTCTTTTTTTCCCCCTCTTCAACGCAAGTCAACAAATCATCACCTCACTCCTGGACAAGGACGATTGTAAAAGTCACGTGAGGAATATGATCCTTTGAGGAGTATAGTTGTCGCATTATACATTATTATGTATATGCTTATACTGTATTATACTACTACTCGACAGTTGCCGCCACTGCTTTGAAGACTCGGTGAAAATTGTGGCAGTCGAACTCTTGATTGGTTCTTGCAATACACGGTCAAGTACGAAATAAAAGTCATCTAATTGAATGAATTGAAACTCTAAAATGAATTTCAGTTGTTTTATATTAATTTTTGTAATTTAGCCTTCTTTTTTGTATCTTTTATGACATTTATCAGGCACTTTATTTAGCATACAATTTATTAGGAATTTTAAGTAACACGAAATTTATTAGGAACTTTATTTAGCATGTAATTTTACTAGGATTTACGAGTTTGTCTTTTCAGAGCTGTCCCTGGACGAGTTGGTGGCTCAGTGCGTGATTTTTTTCCTGGCCGGATACGAGACGACCGCCACCACCCTGTCCTGCGCCTCCTACCTGCTGGCCCTCAACCCGGACGTGCAAGACAGGCTGCGGGAAGAAATGGTCCGGGCACTGGAAGAGACCCGCGTGAGTTTCAGAGACATACACAATCCTATTTTTCTCCAAATACTCTATTATGTACTCATAAGTAATACGTTTATCCTTTTACATTGTCGCATTCTACCTATTTCAAGTTCTGCTTTTTTCTTCCATGCAGGGCGAACTGACGTACGAAACTATTCACAACATGAAGTATCTCGATAATGTCATTGCTGAAACTCTGCGCCTGTTTCCCCGCCGTGAGGTAAGTCGCTGATGTGGGTGTTTTCTTTTGTTTACTTCTCTTGCAATAACGAGTCTCGCATTGATTTCTGAAAGGAGGAAAAATATGTCCAATATCTGTCGAAAGCGAGATGCTGTGTGTCGATCATCGGAATTCTTACCGCAACTTTTCTTAAGCTCCTTCCAGTTGGCTGGAGGTTTGGTTTGTTTCGGTTTTGTTTATCGCTCTACGGTCATCTTGTGCACACTTTTTAGGCTAAACAGACCGGGACCTACAGTTTAAAGTGGATTACGAAACACTACAAACGTCCATGGCACCACCAGGACTCGAACCTGAAACCTGTGGTACTGAGCGCCAGAGCGCTGGCCACTCGGCCATCAGACCACAGTGGGCTGGAGAAGGGCGGTTGCTATAGGAGCAGGTTATCGTACAGTAAATTAATTTCGAGTAGATAAGGTTTCGTCCAACATGGCATTCAACCGCAGTTCAAACCTTCCCTTTATACTTAATATACAATGTTTCGGTATCCGGTTTTCATTTTTCGAAGGGAACTTCATCACGTGATTATGAATGTGTGGAAGACATCCAATAGGAAGGAAAACACCTTTTGTTTATAGCTAAGGACGCCCCGTAATCAAACTAATTGATAAAGTGGTATAACCATTAAGGTGGTTGTTGGGTGGAGAAAATTTGCTCGTCTTTGCTTGGGCAATCAATTCAACGGTAGCGGAGGAAATGGATAGTGTTGAAAAAAATAAACGAAATTGAACTAAAACAATTAAAAATCGAGATACTGATTGTAGGAACACGCGCCAAATTGAAAAACAAACAAACCGTGAAAGACCTCTCCGACCAACTACTCTTTCTTCAAACTCCTTCCAGATGGAAGCGCGCGAGGGGACGAGCGGATTTCGCGAACCCATTACAAGCCGGTTTGACAGAACCTTTCCAGAAAATCACGTGTTTCAACCCCTCTCCGAACAGAGTCGTTTCATTCTGTACCCCAAACGGATTCCCGCGAACCACAATAAAAATCGACTGTGAAAGCTTCGAAGTTTAAAGATGAAACGCTTTTTATCTTGATTTTTCAATTCCTACAATTAGTTTCACACACTCGCTATATATATCTTGTTCACATTTTCAATCGTTCATAAAATACTTGTTATTCATCTACTCCAATTCAAATACATTTTTTTTTTTGAACTTGTAGTGGATGACACTGGATGTGAATACAGTTTTTTCAAATATTAATTCATTCATTAAACTTAATTAATTAATTTTAGTTTCTTTATATTTAAGTTGCATGTATCTACCCATAGAGGACGCCGGATAAAATTAAAAAAATTAATGAAAATTATCTATAAAGGACTTTCTGCAATGGAGTGAAAAAAAGTAGGAATTGACTTAAATTTTTTTTTTATATATTACTTGTTTGCTCTCTGTCCGTGAGACAAAGTACCAGCTCAACGAGGCGAAGAACGACGTGTTTATTCTAGTGTCTTTTGAGAAGCACCATCATGCAGGCTTTTTATATTAATTGTTATCTTGATTGTCCTAGATTGGAGCGCTTTGCAGACGCCGATTACAAGCTGGGCGACACGGGCATCGTCATCCCCAAAGGAATGGGCATCAACATCCCGACGTACGCCATGCACAGAGACCCCAAGCACTTCCCCGATCCCGAGAGATTCGATCCCGACAGGTGAGTGGCTCCTCTTCCTTCGCCGAAGGAATGGCGCGAAACTCAAAGAAATGCACAATTCTAGTATACGCCTTTCACGACACTAAACATCTCGAGCGCCTTTCCTTCAAGGAGCTAATACCCTAGAATAGTAATGAAATAGAGTGCGCATAGGGGGCGCAAGTTAGAAATCAACATAACTCTCAAGTGACGGATAACCAGGGCCGGAATTCAATATAGGCTAACTCAGGCTTCAGCCTAGGGCCTCAAGATCAAGAGGGGCCTACATTCAAATGGTTAGCAAAATTAGAATGACGCTATTCTAAAAACAGTAAACACTAAAACACTGAATCGAAAATAAGGAGAAATTCTACACATATGAATAATAAGCAAACATAATAAGTAATTTACAAGCTTAAAAATGGGACGTGAAAGGGCCTCATAAGTGGAATATCCTAGGGCCTCTTTTCATCTAAATCTGGCCCTGCGGATAACTGATGATGAATCACTTTTTACCACATAGCCCTCCACTTTTACAACCGGCCTAGTCATCGATTTGTATGGGACTGGTCACTTTATTTAACATACAGAACATATAGAATGAGGATAAAAATAGAGCTCGTCCCCCATTCTAAAGGAACATAAAGTTGGAGAGAACACCTTCCGTCCCTTTCGCACTGGAGTGGACGCTGTATCACCACTTGACTCCTTTTCCTTGTGCGCATTTATTTAGAAAACGTAACGATTCTGAACATTCCGAGAGATTCTTCTTCTCCAATCCTAGTTTAACTGCATGTTTACTAAAGATAAATTAGATACAAGAAATGTTATTTTGTTTCTTACTATTTCTTGTTTATAACTTCTCATTTTCTACGAAAACACTACAAAAACTTCTTACAAACGAATATTTTATTTTTTAATCATTTCGATGGTAAAATATTTCTCAAGAAAATTTATGCCAAATATTTAGAAAATTAAATTAAATTTATTTACAGTTAAAAAATGAACCATTTTAAAAAAAATCATTATATGATGGTAGACTTTTCATTCCCTTCGCGCCAAGAGCACAGAGTAGTAACGGTCAACAGTAAAGATTGCTAAATAACAAAACCCCGAAATACATGCCCGAAACTTCTAAAGAGGGCAGCCACAGTGCAACATAAGTTCATTTTCCCTCTGTAACTCAATTAAACAAAGTGACCAGTTCCGTACAAATGGATGGCAGAGGCACCATGAAACACCAGCCATTACGTCACTTCTGATGGACAAAGGACCGATTAGAAAGAGACGCATAAGGCGTACGTTTCCCTAATTTACAATCTCTATTATAGTAGAACCTCTGTAAGTCGAACTTCAAGGGAGACGCCAAATAATTCGACTTATTTTGAGTTAGAGAGGTAAAATAAATAAAAATTCAAGCTACAGAGGTAATAAACATGTCTATTTGCAACTTAAAAGTTATATTACGTACTACAATTAAAAATCAAACTAATTCGAAACAACCTTAAAAGTAAAAATATTTTTGTATTAAAAAAAGTCAGTTATTATTATTTATTTATTTGCTTTAGACAATTCGATCTTTCTCTATCTATAGCATTATCTAAGCTATAAAGAGCAGAAAATTCTTTTTCTTCTGAGTTGCTATTTCATAAAATTGGTTATTCTATTTACTATTTATAGTCAACAACTTACATTGTTTTCTAGGAAACAATGTAAGAGTATATCCTTAAGTGCATTGTCGGCAAATCTTTAAAAAGTCGGTAACTTATTTTTCTTCGAGATATAAAGGTAATTCGCTTCAAATGATCGAGTCGTAAAGGTTGTAAAATCAAGCATTGCTAATGTTCGAGATACAGAGGTCCAATTTGTTTTTTCGAGTTACGGAGGGAAAAATATATACCCAAAATGGCTTGTGGGGATTGATTCATTATTTCGATTTATATAGGGTTGAAATTTCGAGTCATGGAGGTTTTGGGGCTTGAAGGAAGGGAACAAATTTTTTTCGAGTTTTAGAGGTTTTCGAATTATCGAGGTTCGACTTAAAGAGGTTCTACAGTAGCTGATATGGGATAGCTTGGCGATTTTTGGCAACTATTACACTGTTGTCGAAGGGAAAAAAGTCTTCTATCATACAACGGTTTTCAAAAGGAATTGTTCTTATTTTTTAGCTGTAAATAAACGTAAATGCAATTTTTTAAATATTTAATATTTTTATACCATTAATAAGTATGATTATTTTGATATTTTGCTTAGTTTAAGGAATTATGCAAATTATGTTTAAAGATTATTACATATCAATTCGTATAATTTATCAAGTTCTGTTTTTACTGTTTTTTATTTTTGGGATGCAGAATTTATCTGTTTGTCTTTGCATAGAATTGATTAATAAAAAGTATGTATATTAATGAAAAATATAATTTTTTCTTCATGTATTTATGTTAATTTTAGAAAATATTTTCATTCTTAATTGGCGTCTAATGCACAGTATTTAAATCTTTTTTGTTGTCCCATTCCTCCCACTCAACACATTTAATTTTAGTGACAATATTTAAATGCTCTAATTATTTATGACATTTTTTAAATGCGTAAATTAATTTGTTTTCTAATTATTGATAATAAATGAGCGCTAGGAAAGGAGCCAAGCGGCGATGCAGCGCCAATTCTGGTCCAAAAAAGATACGACAGATATTGCCTTCAACACTCTGTTCCTTCCAAATAAGGAAACGCACTCTCTCACACACACTGCGTTCCTTCAAATAAGGAAACGCACTTGATTATTTTATTTTATTTCTACCTTTTTTATTTTATTATATTAATAGAAAACGAAAAGAACCTCTATTCTGAAAGAATAGAATGTTGAAGGCAATATTCGTATTTTCGGACTAGAATTGGCGCTGCATCGCCGCCTCGCCTCTTTTTTCCCTTTCATATTTCCACAGAAATACAACAATAATATCATTAATATATATGTATTTATTATTCGAAATATGCGGACAGATAAATTCTATCAATAAATACAGAAAAATAAATAAATAAAAAAACTGTAAAATACGCATATTAAATTATACATATTATTATGTAATAATAATTATTACGTTATACAAAATTCTCTTCAAAACCTTAAAAAAGTATCAGAAATAATTTTATATTGACAGAGTAAAAACGGCGGATATTTAGAAATTTTAAAATTATATTTATCTAGAATTTTTTAAAATGAGGCACTTGTTAGAGGATAGACTTTTTTTTCCCCCCCTTTATCGCCAATACTATGCCAAATAATCTCCAAGCTGCCATCGCTTATATTATGCTCTAAACTCCTAAAATGCATGCCTAAAACTAATTTTTGTAGGTTTAGATGATTCCTGATCAATAGGTGAGTATTTAAGTCCAAATAAAATGGAACATCTAATTATAACACACACTAAAGCAAATCATTCCTGCATATGTGAAAAGTATAAGGCTTTCCGTTCATGAAATGCACTTCCTAGTAACATTAACCATAATTTTCAATTTCTAAAATATTTTCATAAGTTATTTTGAAAACACACCATTTTCTTACAAAAACTCCAGAATTTTCTGTTTTAACTCATAGAAAATATCATAATAGAAAAACCTTGTTGATAATAAATACGTTGATAGATTTAACATTGAGGATTTTTAGCCATCAAAAGATACTAAAAATAGATGAAATTCATAAGCTAAACTAATAAAATAAAAAATCGAAGATTAATAAAACAATGTAATGATAAATAATAATAATAAAAGCAGTGGAAAGAACATTGGTTGAGAGTGAAGAAAACATTCCCTGCTCAATGTGAATTAAAATATCTTTTGAATGATTCTGTAATCACAGAGTAGATTAATGAGTTGAATCACAAGGTTGTTTCTAGAGGGATGCAGTTTTGATCAGCAAATCTCAAATCTAAAATAATAGCAAGGCAAAAAAAAAAAAAAAAAAAAAAAAAAAAAAAAGAGAGAGAGAGAGAGAACAGCGTAACTTTTAGTTTGGGTAAGTGGGGCTATTGCTATATGTGTTGCTGGCATGGTCTTTGTTGCGAGGTCTGTATGGCCGAGTGGCTAGCGCTCTGGCGCTCGGCACCACAGGTTTCGGGTTCGAGTCTCGGCGGTGCCATGGATGTTTGTAGTGGTTCGAATCCACTTTAAACCGTAGGTCCCGGTCTAACACGATCGTAGAGCGTTGTGGATAGTGACATATTAAAAAAATAAGGAAAAACTAACTGTTCACATATATAGTGATTTGGGGGGGATTATAGTCCTTGTTGCTTCCCATATACCACTTCATTCATCATCATCATCATGATCTTTGTAGCAATCCCACCGCGAAACGTAAACAAAGCGGATGCATACAAAAGTGCTGTGTGATACATACGTGGAGGAATACAGAAAGTGGGAAACAGCAAAACTCTCCGAGCAGTTGGATCGCGGCAGTCGAACTGTAAACATCTCTCGAATCACTCGTTGCTGCTTTAAGTGCAACATGCTTGTATTATTCGTTTATTTCTAAGTATTTTATACTTTTTTTGTAACAATGTTATTAAAGTAGTATGAATTAATTTATATCATTATTATGTACATTTAATTTCGACATTACTACAGTCTTGCCTTATCAACAGGTTCACTGCAGAGGAGAGAGCGAAGCGGAATCCTTACTGCTACCTTCCGTTCGGGGCCGGACCCAGGAACTGCATCGGGATGAGGTTCGCCCTCATGGAGATCAAGGTGTGCCTCTCGCACATCATCGCCAACTTCACGATCAAGAGGAGCTCTCACACGAAGGCAAGGCACTTCACTCTTCAATCTGTGTTTTATGTCAGCTTTTTAGCACTTATCAGACGGGCTTCTCCCCTATCCCTCCCTACTGTTATTTCGTCATTCGCCTCTAGAACGAGGGGCTGGTAATTGCCAGCCGACTAATACACCTGGAAACTTAGGTGCACCGCCCGTCTAGGAGACGTGCGGAGGCCAAAAGGGATGTATTGCCCACACGGGAGTCGCAACACTAGCTGAATTCAATTCCCAGGAACCTCTTTGCTGAAACAAGGGTCGCCACACACGGCAAACACGTGGGATCAGAGAACTGACATTGTTAGTGAAACTAAAAAAACATAAGGATAAAAACAATGGAAGATAATCACACCTCCCATGTGCCGATGTTATTTAGCCTTAGTTGTTCGCCTCTAAAACGATAATAAGCAGTGCAACCCACCTGCACTCACACATTGTCCCAGAGCCGTTGCGAACTGATCTTCACAAAGACGACATCTGGGATCTCTGCCTTCCCTCCTCTCTTCGGAGTCAACGGAAGCCCCTGCCGGCCTGCAGATTTACTGTGACTATCCCCGCTGCACACGTAGAAGATTAATGATCGCCCCCGTTTATTTCGAACCACTCCGGTCACTATAGATTGATATTTTTTTTTTTCTAATGCAGCTGGCAAACAGACAGCTAGGTCTTGCCTTAAGCCAAGCGCTGCATAGACGTTACTCACTTTGCATTACACAGGGGGCGCCTGTAACTTGAAGATAAGCCACGGACGCGGAGTAAAATGCCCCCGCAACGCTCTACGATCCTATTAGACCGAGACGTACGGTTTAAAGTGGATTCCGAACCACTACACACATCCATGGCACCGCCGGGACTCGAACCCGAAACCTGTGGTACCGAGCTCCAGAGCGCTAGCCACTCGGCCATTCAGGCCCTATAGATTGATATAGACATTTGACACGCCGGGTAGCATTGATTTAAGTAACATTCGATTGACAAATGACGTAGGGTCACAATACTGGCGTTAGAATCAAACAATACATTTCGGTTAAATCACTTCATCATTAGAGAGTTCGCTTGTTCTAAAAATCAAAATTTCCATAATTCTGCACATACGCCATCGAGTATAAGTGAAGCGTTAAAATAGTGACAGTTTGTAATTAATCTGCTTAATAAGTTTGAACTCGTTAGAATCCCGGAAAACATATGTTAAAATAATCTACAAAAATATTCCAACATCAGAGAATTTTTGAAAAGAATGCAGATAAATGAATCCTAAGCGAGAGCCAATATATGCAGAACTCGTTTTTTGAACATTCGTCATTTTACTGTAAGTGCTTACATTTAATGTATCCAGCTTGAATTCCATTCTGTAACATATACTACAAATAATACGCTGCAAAGTGTCGGTCGCGTTGCCAAGAATTCCTGAAATATTTCCATCGATTGAAAATAAAGCCAAAGAAATCGTACACATGGCAAGAGCCATTTCGCGCTGAAGGATTTTCCGAAATGAATGAACGAATCGATAAATAACGACTTGGTTGGTTTTTAACATCAGCCGACAGCGAAGAAAATGAAGTCTTTAATTTGCAAAAAGTTAAACGATTTGTTCAAAACACACACAGGAATGGTCTGACATGCAAATATACCCAACTGGGAAAAAAAAAAAAATTAAGAAAGAATGGAGAGGGGGCCATTTTATGAGAGGTATTGAAAAATTTTATATTTCTTACAATAAAATTTTTTAAAAATTCAATTATAAGGAGCATTGAATTTCACTATACTCAAAGTAAAATTTCTAGTCTTTTTTTCAATAATTGTGACACACGCAGGGCCAGATTTTCCTATGGCTAACTAGGGCTTCAGCCTAGGGCCTCAAGATCAAGAGGGGCCTACATTCAAATTGTTAGCAAAATTAGAATGACACTATTCTAAAAACAGTACACACTGAATCAAAAATAAGGAGAAATTCTACACATATGAATAATAAACAAACATAATAAGTAATTTACAAACTTAAAAATGGGAGGTGAAAGGGCCTCATAGTGGAATAGCCCAGGGCCTTTTTCATCTAAATCGGGCCCTGGGCACATGGCCTACTTATTATGGTCATAAAAAATATTCATAAATATTAATGTAATGTTTTTTCTTTTAATAGCAACACCATTTAGGTTTGTTTAAATTATGCACATATTATACCATATGTGTATGGCAAGCCCAGATGCTGCCATCACACACTAAGTTTATATGCAAAAATAGAATTAGCAGACAACAATAAAAAGTATGGATTTTTCATTTAACTCAAAATGTTGGGATTAGAGAGAGAGAGAGAGAGAGAGAAGAGTAATATTTCACTAAGCCACAACAGTTCTGAAGTACAAGACAGTCAAAGCAAATTATTATAAACAAATCATTAAAAGTGTTTTAGTAGATTAGAAAAAGCTTGGGAAATGAAGAAATGGGAATGTTAAGTAAATGATTAATTATAAAAAAGAAGCGACTGTTATGATAAAATATGGTAAATGCAAGGCAAATTAGTGGTTAGCATAATAACAGAATTAGTTAATTGTAGGTCAGGAAGAGCTAAATCAGTATTACATTGATATATATAGTAAATGTATAAAAACATGTACATAGTATTGCCACACTATTATAGCCATGCCAATGAACGCATTTAGACAATAAAAGGTACTGAACAAGTGTTTCTGTATGCTTTGTAGGATATATTGGAGTTCCACTTGGGTCAGACAGGTCTGCTGCAGCCCAAAGAAGTCCTGGTAGAAATGGAAATCAGACAAGACTCTCCTTTGATGAAATGAAACTTTCACATTATGTTAACTCATTCCATTTTCAATCTTTATATTATTTTGCATAATGTTCAAGATCAACAGACATTAGTAACATCTTTTGTGTAATTAGGTATTTTTTTTTTAATGTCTTTTGTGTAATAAACTAAAATTTTTTCATTTCCTGATTTAGATTTTTTGACACAAGGGAAAAAAATAATGAAGATTCATTCTTTTTAAATCAAATTCAATTTAATTCACCAAAAATTTAATATTTTTCAAAATCTGTTGTACAGAGACACAAGTAAGACTAATTCATTGCACATAATGCCCCTGTGTAAAATTTTCTGATTACATAAACTATGATTCAAGACAAGAATTTGTATTGGAATTAATTATTTGATTTATAAAAACTCAATTCATTTATCTAATCTTTATTTAATAATGTTATTAGATTTGCATCAATTAATCACAATTAATTTGCTCTATAAAAATTAGTAAATTTCTTTAAAAATTAGTTGAAAAGCTCTTCTTATTTATTAAAACCTAATTTCTACATTACAATGCTTACAAGAAATTAATGAAAATAGAAATAATGATTTAGAATAACAATGATTCAATTAAGTTTGTTTGTTTTTTCAATTATTTTATTAAATGAAGTAATTTGTGAATAAAAGTAAGCAAGTCATTAAAAAAAATATTTGAAAATACTTTATTATTAAGATTAAAATATTATATTTAAGTAAACAATCATAAAACAATAACAAAATAGATATATCCAGAATTATAATATTACTTAATGTATATCAAATATATATCCATACTTTTATATAGAAAAGAATCACAGATATCACATCACATGGTAACATGTTAATTATTACATACATATAGTGATACAAAAATATAACACTGAATAAACCATAAGATAATTGTACTTGTAGATAATCACAACAGGTGTAAGCAACAGTAATCAGACAAAAATTACCTTTATTAAATAAAATAATAATAATAATAATAATAATTCCTTAAAAGAATTCATAAGTAGAAAACAAGTAATTTACAAGCATAATACAGCGAAAAATTGGAATTTCTCATTGTGGCAATGAAAAATCTCAAAAGAAAGTAGAAAATTCTAAAAAAATTTTTTTAAATAACTAGCATTCTCGATTACAACATTTTGTTTCCTTTTCTTGCATGATATTAAAAGTAGAGCTAATAAGTTGATAAAGTGAAAAAAAAAATTATTATTAATAAACTTTCACTCTATAAACAGTGTTTAAGTATTAACATATTGATTAAATATTGAAAAAATATTACATAGTTATGACACTGACAAACTTTTTTTTTATATTTAAATTTGATTGATGAATTTATGTAATCTACATGCTAAATCTAAATAATAATTTTTTTAAATTCCTTTTTAATGGGTGAAATTTAAAATGATATGTCAACAGTTTTCCACTTAAAATTAATATTTTATGAATATCAGCTAGCCTATTGAAAATTAAAATTATTAATTTTCTTATTACACAGATTATTTGGATGTATATTTCTTATTTGTAAGAAAAAAATAATAAATAAAGCAACTTCTAGAGTTACGGATTACAAATTTGAAGCAGATGTCAAAATACTCCAGACAATATATATTTTGCGTTCTTTTAATAAGTACAATTTTATAGCTGGTTTATTAGCCATTTATGAAAATGTCCTTTGTACATCCACACAGTAAGATCTTTATTATAATTATAAAATTTTATAATAGTTTCAACTAGGGAAACAGATTTAAAAATTAGTAACAAAATTAATGCAATTAATTGAAGGAAAACAATTGCAACAATGAATGTTTCCTTGAAAAAGAAAAAAAAGGCTTTGCAAACAAAACAATTTGGTATGCAACAAAGTATAACCCTGAGATATAGTTATAAAAAAATGAAATGATATTGATATCAGTATAGATGCAATGTTACACGATGCAGAAAATTTAATATCGAGTTTTATAATTTATGTACAATTTAACAATTATACTGATTTAAAAATACTGAAACCTAGGAAGCAGTTTATTACCATTTAAAGAGAAATGCGCATACAGAATTGAATGAATTAAAATTTAGTCATTTAAATCCATGTATAAGAAATATAAACTGTTTAGTTTTTTTAATAAATAATTAAATATTTCTTTGCACACCAAAATAAGAACTGTTTTGAATCAAATAAGTTACAACGATAGTAACATTTCATTTTACCAAACTTGCAAGAAACAAAGTTCATAGTTAATAGGCAGTAGAAATTTAAAGTTTTTTTTCACATATAATTTGTGAATAGTATACAGAAATTAAATGTACAAATTTTTTTTAATGAAAATAATATTTTTTTTTTTAATTAATAAAGTACATATAAAAATAGCTATGCATTTCTTATAAAAAATAAAAATATAAAGGCAACATAAAATCACAGTATAGATTAAAACAAAAATACTAACTGATTATAAGGCACATCTGAATGTTTCTATTCACAGGAATATTTTCAAAAACGATTTTAAAACTGAGCATTAGAAAAACAAACTTTCTAACCACACAGATATCCATATGACAAAGCACATTCAAATAAATAAAAACATAAATTTCTAAAATTATGCCTATAAATTATCTCTCATTCAAATATTATACAGTACAGAAAATATTTTTCTCCTTATGTTGATAAAAAATAATGCTGTAGGTAAGTAATATTCATATATAAAACAACAATGAAATAAATTTTAATTTATTAATTTAAACATAAAGAATCATTTCTCACACAATAAATTATTAGAAACTATGGATTTTTTCAGCTATTCCAGAAAATCTTGGTAATCATTGCAATTTTCGCAAAATTAAATCTTTCAGATTCAACTTTTGATGTACTAACATGGCAGTTGTCATTGAATTTCCACAAAACAAAAGAAAAAAAATGAAAGCTGCAGTTGGGACCTAAAATGCATAATCATATTTTTAGCAAACAGATAAAAAAAAAAAAATTGAATCATTAATGCTTCTAAAGGTGATGAAATAAAATAATAATAATAATAATAATTCTGTTTTAATTGTAAAAGCTTTATTACAAAAAAAAGATCAATTTTCAGATATTCTTTTTTTTTGACTCACAAATTCTTCATTTATCCTACTTTTACTCAATAGTATTGAAAACAAAAAAGGAATTTTTATGAGATATATTATATATATATAATATAAAATTAAGAAATTAAATAAGGCTTTTAATTTACTTTTAATTCTACCCTCATTTGATATTTTCTTATTTTTTAAATGAAAAAAAAGAAGATTTAAAAGAATTTTATCTTACTTTCCCTACATACAAACTAAAATATTTATATATAAAGAATATGAACAATAATATAATTTGAAAGACTGAACTGACTTTATAAATTGGAGCAAAATCTATTTTTAATTACTTGTTACATTTATAATGAAAGTAAAATAATTTCTGAAATACAAACAAATATTTTTTAATTGCAGTGAATATAAATGCTCTTACAACATAGCAAAGAACAAAAACTTTTAAAGTGTCTTTTCTGTTTTTTGAAAGATAATGTAGAGGACATTTAAAATAAAAATTATAAAAACTATCACTTTTTCACTTTATATGTGCCTTACTAATAACAAATTCCTGATGGAAACAAATATATTTCAATGTCACATATTTAAGCAAGTAATTCAGCTCATGAAATATTTATATTAATTTAATAATAGGAAGAAAATGGACATGCAATTACAAATTAACAGAAAAATTCAGATTTTTTTTTTTTACCTGCCATTCTACACCTTGGAATTGAATAGAAAGTTTATAAAGAGTATAAGCATTATAGAGCTGCTAAGCCTAAAAATAAATGGAAAAACATTTTTAAATAAACAATTTTCTAAAATATCAAAGGAGAAAATTTAAAAAGCAAACAACATTAAAAGAATTTTAATGATATTATGCAAGTTGTTATAATAATTTAAGAATTTTCAGTGATATGATCAGCAGAAATCAATCTTAAAATGAGAAAATCAATTATTTTTATTTTAATAAATATTATTAAATCCTGTTTGGTAAATTGAAAGAGTCCTATTAATTCAAAATATGTTAACTACACTATGTGTGTTACAAGATGTATATAATTATAGTAGCATGGAAGTCAACACTGGTAGATTTAAAAAAAAGAGCTAAGTTCAGCAGATATAATTAAGGAGGAAAAAAAGAAAAAAAAACTCTTTCAAAGAAAATAAATACATGGTTAATTCTCTAGCAATTTCAGATTTTATACAAAATTATATTACACTTTTTATTTCATTTGTATAATCAAAAAAAAATTTGTAACTTTAGCAGCTGTTGCTTATAATGAGGATATACAAAGTTTTAAAGTTTTTTTTGCCATTAGAGGTGAAAATGTTGAGTATTGTTAATTATTCAGAATAATAAAAAGCTTTTAAATATTTCGTTAATTTATTGATTAGTTTTAAGCTTTTCAATATAAAATAACATGGAATAAAATTTTTTGTGCAATGGCAGATGAAGAGGAATTTTATAAGATCAAGATTGGCTATTAGCTAATTTGCATTAGCTATTTTTGCTATAAGTCAATGATAAATAAATTAAAAACACAATAAATTACAAGAAAAATAAAAAGTTTACTTACATAACCAATACTTAAAAATATTAACAAAAATTTTAGACCACGCCACATCCAAGAATGGAAACCATCTAAGTATAAAACATAAACATAGTACTACTAATTAAAATCCACAAGCTTAATGAAATAAATTTATTAAGAATAACATAAGCATTTTTTTAAAAAATAAAGTAAAAATTATATTACTTAAATGCATGTGTTTATTGGGTTATTAATATAATTTAAGTATAAATTTCATACAGAAATCCCAAATGTGATTTTTGAAAAAGTTCAAAACGAAATAGATCTAAATTGAATGCAATAGATATTTATATCAACATCAAAATTTGGCACATATAAGTTATTAACTGCATTCAAGAATATCAGAAAGATAATTAATTTCTTTTATTAATAATGCATGTTGGAAACTATCAGCAGATCAATTCTAGTGTTGCTGTAAACATGAAATATTTGTTTTCATAAAATACTTCTAAAAATTTCAACTTTTATACATACCAATGGTTATATCCATATTATGACGTTCTCCAAGAGCTCTTAGTCTGTACAAACAACCCTGTTGATATTTATATTGCAGAAATTGTAAGAAACCTTTAAAAATGTAAATAAAACCTTTTAATAAAATGTATTGAAATGTAAGAGCAGATAGCTAAAATTAAAAACTAAATCTAGATACATTTAACAATTAATAAGACATGTATTAATTTTTAAAAACCTTTTGTGTGAATTGTGATATCCTAGAAAATTCATTTTTTTGAATACTAACAATTAAAAACTACACAACTTCACATTAAAAATATTTTTAAAAAATTTATAAACAAGTTTTTTTTTTTTTTTATGAACAAGATAATTGCAAAAGAATAGGGTTTTATTTCTAGAAGTATTATATAAATATAAAAATGAACACCACTTTATAAAAGAAATTTTTATTTTTTATTTTGCAAACCCTGTGAAGTTGTCAAACATGACAAAAAATAGAACTTGAATGGACACAAAAAATGAAGAAACAGTCTCATTTTGTAAAAATGAGAAATAAGCAGAAAACATTTTGCATCAATCATTTCCGTGCACCAGCTTATCAGAGCAAAATTCTGTGACAAGTTCTTCTCAGTAAGTAAAAAACAATGGAAATGCATTCATATTAAACAACTTCATGCAGTTGGAATGAAAATTCTCTTTGAAAAAGATATTACTTATTTTTATATTTGCAGTACTCTTCAAATATAATTACTTCAACATGATCGTTTTTTATAATTACCCTGCATTGAAGTTCTCATTTAAAGAATGATAAACTAATTTTACAGCATTACAAAAATATAAATGCTTTCCTTCAAATAAAAATATCAGGAAGTTCTTAGAAAATGATTTTATGAACACTTGTCTCGTACAAACCAAAGGACAGAACGCAAAAACAGAATTAAAATTTAAAAGATGCAACGAACATATTTATCTAACATGAAGAAGTTTACAACATCAACTGAAAGTAATATATTACTAAAAAAACAATAGTATAATTTCTATTTTTCCAAATAATTTTTCACTAATGAGAAGTATCTTATTTTCTAATCTTTAGTTTTAGTGAAAATCTGTTAATTTTTTAGCTTTATAATCTTGAATTTTAAGCTTCTTTAAATGGATCTTCATTAAAAAAATATATACCTCAAATTGGTTGAATACACATAGATCAGCGAGTAAAATATTAATAGACTTTTAAAGGTTTCACTTCATTATTTTCTACATGTACTTCATCAGTCTTTTCTACCATCATTAATTTTTGAATATTTTCAACATTCATACCATAATATGAATAGACATTACTACATGGCATACTAAAATTTGCAAACTTTAAGGACAATAAATTAATGAAAAATACATATTTATCTTTTCTTTAAACATGATTCAATAAAAATGTAAATAAAATATTTATTCCATGTAACAAATCTAACAGCATATACATGCTCAAATAAAAGATTTAATAAAATGAAATATTGATTACATTGTTGATAGTATTGGCTCTAAAAAACATTTTACATTCGCAGCAGTATACGAATTTTACTATTAAATAGTTTGTTAATTTTTTTTGAAAAAAAAATATTGAAACAATTTAAAAAAATAAATGCATATAGATGATCAAAAAAATGCAAACATAAAAATTAGGTATAAAAATATTAAAAAAAAATTTTTTTAACAAAAATATTGCAAATTTGGATAATATATGAATGCAGTATTCAGTTAAACTTCTAATGCAATTTATATAAATGTCCGTCTTTTTTAACTAACTTTAAAGGAAAAAGAAATTAATTTTAAGTAAATGATGAATAGAAAAATGTAAAATTAATATTTTATGAAATACATATATAATTTGACTACAGATTGAAATTGGCAAGCAACATCGGGCGGATTCAAACAGAGTGATGCAATAGGGAAGAAAAGTAATTTCAAAGAATTACAATACAATTTTTAATTTAATAATTAAAATTTTATATTACATAACAAAAAAAATTTGATGAAAAAATTCACAATAACAGCTGAGACTTTTTCTTTCAAAATCGTTTAGTATATGTTGCATCCTTACAAGTAATCAGAGGTTGAACTATATACATATCATATGAAATAAATCATGGATCAATAGTTCAAAAATATATAGTGCTAATGAACAAGATTCACAGAATATTTAAAAATATCATGCATATATATATATATATATATATATTCACTTACTTGAATAGCATGAATAATACATAAATTGCTTCCTGAATAGTTGATAAGATTTCCCATCATGCCTAAATAATAAAAAATTATCTTCTTAAACTATTTTTCTAAGAAATTAATATTATTAATTGCAATGCTACGTATTATATGCATAACGTATTATACATCGAAATTGTCGAATGTAAAGCTTGTAAATTTAGAACAAAATATTTATATTTTGCAACAAATCAGCTGAAGAAATAATTAACATTATATTAACAGAATTGTCTGAAATAAAATAAGAACAGAACTAACTGTTTAGTCCTTTTAAGTTTAGAGAAATATTTCAACTTGCCAAGTGTTCTTTCTTAACACTCCTTTTGTACATTATCATTACAAATCAATGTTTTAAGCACTGTTTCTATAGCTTTAACTCCATCGTAATAAAAATTTTAAGAGGCCAAACACATGGAGGAAAATAAACTCTCTTTTTTTTTTAGTATTCTATAATTTCATTGACATTGTCATAAGTTATTTCATACTGAGCATACTCATTGTTCATCTCTGATTCCATTATAGAATCAGAATTTCAAACAAAAATTTGCAGCATTAAAAATGTAGGCTATATATATCTAGAAACTGTGGTAATTAGAAATTCATAAAAATTCTGAATATCCATATAAAAAACAGAAATAGGAGAGAAGTTACCTGCTTTATACAAACACTAATTGTTTCTCATGCCAACGATGAATTAAAATGCATCTGGAAGGATAATATTATTGGAATGACGACTTGACCTCATCCTATTTCACTTATAATACAGAATATACTGAAAAAGAAATTCTCTAAATTTCTATGATTGTAGTGAGGAACTTCAGAACCTAGTATTTTAGAAATAAAACGTCTAGAAATCTTTAGAAATAAATGTAAGATTGTCTTCCAAACGAAAGTCGTCTTCAGCATGACATTTCCTGACTCCAGATGCCAGATTATATATTTTTTATGCATAAATATTTTTTAAAAATATATGTGTGATGACACTGGATATCCATAACTTGGCAACTTTTCTTCCGTCCACCTTTCCCAATATTACCTTTTGAGTAGCCACCCTGCTTATCCAAAAGAATTTCCAGTTTTCTTCAAAAATTCTCTAACCTTTTATCAAATTTCCTGGCATTTTCCAGTTTCAGGTTGAGTGGCCACCCTGAATGCAACCGCAAAATCCTATGAATAACTGATTTTTAATTGCAAAACAGATAAATTCAGTAAATCCCTGATCCATTGTTCCTTCGCCATTTGTTTTAATTCAATTGCAATAGTAAGATTGTATTTAAAAATTTAAATAAAACTCATTTAGTTTCCTCAAGAAACATTTTTCTGCACCAAAGGTTCAAAATTTTTGCAAATGTTCAGACAAAAAGAAAAGAAAAAGTTTAATACACCAATTCTGAATTAAAAAAAAAATATGTGCAGCCTTAGGTTGTGATAAAAAAAAAAAAAAAAAACTTGTCCTAAATCTATATTTTTTAAAGTCTTTTTTTGATATGAAAATTTAAAAAATAAAGTCAATAATAAATAATACATACCATAAAATAAGCACACCTGTCAAAAGAGTTGCGATAAAATGATGAAGTCGCCACCATCCTTTAATTCTAAAAATTGACAAAATGTATATTGAACACACTGAGATTTGCATAAATTTCAAATATAATTTCCTTAAAAAGATTCCTTTATATAGTTTTTAAATTTAGAAGAAATGTTCTTGCAAAACAAATAAAATGACAAAGTTTTTTTAAAAATATAATGCTGAGCATAAACTAAAAATTTAAAAAGTACAACTAGTAAACACATTAAACTAACGTAACGTGAAAAAGTTTCATACAGATTTAATTATGTGCCTTTTATTAGATTTATGAAAACTGAATACCCATTTCTATGCTTTATACTAATCAAAATAAAGAAATTCACAACTTAGTAAACTTAAAACATATTCAAGTAAAAATTAAAACTTTTAACAATATATAATATACAATAAACAATATATATAATATTCTATGAAAATAAAGTAAGTTAAATTCATTTACATTTATCATAGTGCAATATTTAAAAAATATATATATATACTAGAAGACCCGGCCACGCGTTGCTGTGGCTTTCTTGTATTTCGTTCAATTATTAGATACTATAATTAGTATTGTTAAGGAAGTGATTGGTAAAGAATGATGAAAAGATCAAATTAAGTTTCAATGAATAGAAAATGTTTAATTTTTATTAATTTAATGAATGAGGTAGATAATGTTGATTTTTAAAACTGTTTTATAATTATTTTACGTAATATAATTTTTAATAATCATTACTTTCATTTAACTAAGAAATGAACAATATTTCTTGTTAGTCTGTCTTTCGTCGAAATAAATAAATTCGATGGTTTTCGAACACGCGAGCATGCAACATACAGCTGCCCATGGGAGAAACACGGATTCTGAGGTTAGATTTTTTGGTGGTCGTTTACTGAAAATGATAATTGAAAAAATACAATACAATTAAAATAAAATCGGGATATAATAAGAAAAGAATTTAAAAAAAATTCACAATAAAATACAAATGCAAACGATAGTTTAAGGTACACGAACACCTTCGAAGGAATGTTTTTGAAATTGTTTATCTTTGTACACATTTTTGGATTGAATGTATCTAAAAACTAATGATTTCACAGAAAAAAATTTCATTATTATTTTTTAAAATTTTTATAAGCTAAAATAAGGGTAAAAATGGTCAAAAATTGATACTGTTACAAAACATGAAATCAAATCAATATTTTTTTAAATTTCTAAGTTTGTATTTGTTTGTACTAACATTTTACAGTGAATAGACCTCTGGTAAATTTATATCTTTATTATTTTGTGCTAGTTTAAATGCTGTCGACACAAAATTCTTCCAAAATTTGCATGTAATTCCAAGTTTAACAATTGAAATAAAAAATATTTATGTAGCTATAATCATTTCAGAGGTGTATTCCCAGTAAATATTTATGAAAAACATAAATACTAAGTTTTGTAGCATTTGGATCAAAATTACTTGTGTTATGGTGTTTCACATGAAAACAAAAAGCATAAAAATTCATTCTGAGAAAAAGCTAAAAACTTTTAATTAGATATATTACTTTTAAAAATGTTGTAAATATATTAAAATGCCATTAAATTATCAAGTTCATAGTCTTATTTATTAAAAAATTTAGTTTTGTTTTTCCTTAAATCTGTAAATATTTTCTGAGCTTTGTTTTGAAAAAGTTAAAATTTGCTCGACAAACTTTTTTTTTACAACTTCCTCCTATTTGCAAAGTCCTTTTAATATGAAATGACCTGATTAAAATTTAAAACCTTTGAATTTCACATAAAAATATCAACTTTAACTATTCTTTATACAATTTATTCTTTAAAATATGGATAAACATTGCAAAAATGTGATATTGTTGCAAAATTTTATAATTCAAAAATAAATAAACCATTAATAGTTTTTTTTCCTTTGCAAGTATTTTTATGCTGGGAATATCCTTATGTAGGTAATATACTGTTTTCAAATTTATATCTCAATTATTTATATATTTTTGTATGCTTAAAGTTTGTCGACACAAACTTTTTTTTACAAATTTAGAAAAATTCTTAGTTTAAAAACTAAAATAAAAATAATTTATGAATTTAGGTTAATTTCCATTTTCTATTCCCTTCAAACATTTAAAAGAAAACTTTTACATGAAGTTTCAAAGCATTTAGAACAGAAATATTTTTATTGTCATGTTTTGAATGAATACAAAATGCATAAAAATTCAAATAAGAAATAATTAAAACCAACTTTTAAATATAAATAAAAAAACAAATGTACATACATAAAAATGTTATTGAGCTTTAAATTCTCCTTTATTAATATAAACACTTATTTATTTGTTTTCTTTTCTTTAAATAACTTCCAACTTAAAAGTACCATTTATCAATGTTTCTTCGACAATATTCAAATCACTCAAATTTATAACTCAAATTCTTTGTTTTACAAATAACAAAAGTTTTTAAAATAAAATGTCCTTGATTTTCAACTTGCAACTATTATAATACCTTTTATAAAATTTTAATGTTATCATTATATCAAATAATTGCAAAGTTTACTTCATTTTCACACTTTTCAAAAAATCCTTTAAAATTCATCATCTTTCTTTAAAATTATATTGTCTATATTATATTTTGTTAGATCACATTTCATTTTAGTATTCTTAATCAAATACAACATATGTTGACAAACTTTAAGCATAGAAAAGTTCAATGTTTTGATTCACAACTTTTCATTCAATATATTTTATTCCAATTCAAATTCAAACTTAGAAAAAAAAATATTGATAATCAAATCAGGTAATACTTACATACATTTGATTTATTTCTCATAGAAATAATATAAATTTCATACAATATAATTTTCACAAAATTTAAAGTAGTACATAAAACAATATTCAGAACATGAGAATTTTACGGTTATGTAGTACAGGCATCAAGACACGGCGCCATCCTTTTATTGTGGTATATCTTTTGTCTGTGGTGGAAACAAACTTTTACTCCAACGATGAAATTAGTGTAAATAAGAATTCTTCAATTAATTATCGAAATAGCAATAAAATAGTCATTATATTGTTCGAAAAATGAAGCTACGAATTCCTCTAATTGCAGTATTGCAACCCTGAGGAAATTGGCGAAAATTCAGGGTTGCAAGATTGGCGCCTTCCTCAATGGTAGATTTTAAACGATTTTGCAATTAAATACGAATAAAATCTGAATAAAAACTATCCTATCTCTCACGTTGGAGCAAAACACA
This sequence comes from Caerostris extrusa, assembly GCA_021605095.1. Taxonomy (NCBI): domain Eukaryota; kingdom Metazoa; phylum Arthropoda; class Arachnida; order Araneae; family Araneidae; genus Caerostris; species Caerostris extrusa. The sequence continues at coordinate 27,610 of BPLR01002348.1, forward strand.
CATTAAAAAAAAAAAAAGTTAAAATCGGATGGTTAGTTTCGGAGTTCATCGCGAACAAACATTGTGACACGGGAATTTCAGCCATCTTTATTTTTCTTAGAACAATAATAAAGTTGCCAATTTTGCTTAACTAAACATTAACAATACATTGTTGCCACTACATTGGTTTGCCAAAAGAAATTTTAAAAAATATTTAGGGGTGGGCCACCCTTATCACTTAGGGGTTTAAAAAATAGATTGACCGATTCGCAGACCTGCCAAATGTGCACAAAAATTTTCATAATAATCGGTCAAGCCGTTTCGGAGGAGTTTGGCAACAAACACTGTGACACGAATTTTATATATTAGATATATATAAATAAATAAATATTAGCAATCAATTATCCAAAATAACTAAAAAGTTATGCTATCAAAACTTAGATAAATAAAAATATTTCATTAATTAAAAAATAAATACCTTGAGCCATTAACAACAAGAATACTTTCTCTTATAGTTAAAGTGCAATAGTACCAGACTAGAAGAAAATGGAGAATGGCATCCAGAGTCCTAATAATAATAATAATAAAAAAAGAAATCTTAAATTTGATTAAAATAAATTCAATTAGATTGTTCATATCATTTAATAATAACAGTAGCACATTAACAAGTAACAATATTGTAATTTTTAAGTTTACAATAAAACCAAACTGAAAACCAATTCTAAATAGAATGAAACAAAATTAAAAGCATTTATTAAATTGAGATTTGTTTCCCTTAAATATTATAAATGACAGGATTTGGCTGATTATAATCAATTTAAAGTCAGGTATTATTTATTTTAATTCCTATTTATTATTATAATTTGAAAAGTAATATTAATTTCATTCAATATTCAATTTCATTCTTAAAACAATCTCACCTTCATTAAAGACATTTTTTAAGGGAGCATTGTGGTTAGTACACTGGATTTCTGATTTCATTTCTAAATTTAACAAGCATGTTTGAACAAAAAGCTGCTCTTAGCTCCAAAACAGTATTGTGCACTAGGGCACCTCAGTTCTCAAACTGAGGTGTCATAGGACACTAAGTAACTAAAATAGTCAAAATTTGTAAATTCATGGGTGGATATTCAAAAGCAGAAAACTGCCCTGTACTTTGAAGAAAAAAAAACTTCTATACTGGTTAATACTAATATATAAAAAAAGAAATTACCGTATTTGAAATTAACATTTTAAAATACAGTAAAAAACTGCTTTACAAAAATTCTAAGAAAATATGGCTTAATGCATTAAATCTTAAACTATTAATTATTTAAAATAGTGCAACTAAAAAATATCTTTAAATTTCAACCTAAATTTTTGTTGTTGACAGTATTAGTTATACATAGAATAGTAGAATTGTGTTAGACTACTCTTGTGAATATTGGTATTTAGGAAAATAAGTTTGGTAAGTCGAGAATGTTCTCCAAACGTTGCATTTATTTCGGTTTATCCTTTTGATTTTGTGTCAAGTTTCCTGGTTGTATAGCTTTATTTACTTTTTAATTTAGTTTTCAAATCAGATAAGCAACTTGTATCTAAATTTATTTTCTATTTTAATTAATATAACTCAAAATGGCCCTACATCTTGTGGAGGCGCGTTTGGAGTTTGGTATGGCTAACAGTCTAACAGCTAAATCCTTATCTTATGGAATACACCTCTGAAATTTCCACTCTTACGAAATAGATCTTAGTTTCATATCTCATCACGACGTCCTTTCAAATTGCATATCAACATGGCGCTCATTCCTTTCTCATTATACTTGACGATTTCCAAATGACACAAAACCGAAAGCATATCCAAGAATCCTCAAAGATAACGTAGCATCAAAAGTTACTACTTTTAAGCACATAGATTATATGTGAATAACTAGACAAGGCAAGCTAATCTTATACACTTCTCATTTGGATACTGGCTACATGAAAGCGACCATGGGAGTTCCAATCAATGCATTCCTTTATCCTGAAAAGATCTCCAGCAAATTTCTAATTCACAATATCCCGACAGATATCACTTGCAGTAGAATTAGAAGAAAGCAATTTCTCCGTTACAGTATTACGGCAATTTGCAAAAGAAAGAGAGAATGCCTACCTTTTCAACTCCCGTAGTAACAATTTTACAAACAATCTTGCCAGATTATGGCTAACACAACAAAAAAAAAAATCACTCTGTTTTACAATAAACCCCATAAGTACAAAAAAAATGTCATTCCTATACGCATCCCACTACAAACTGTAAAAATTCAATCTGTGAATACTGTACTGGCCAACATTCTATGGAATCATGCTCAACCCAAGTTCCCAAATGTGTCCATTGCAGTGAGGCCCACAAAACCTCTGATCTTAACTGTCATAAACTTAAAGCTGAAAAAAAGTTTCTAAAATAGAAGACTCTCAACAGACTTTCTTTTTTATTAAAGCTTGGAGACTATATCGATTAAATTAGGAAGACTCATTTTCCTCTAAAGTAAAAGCTGACACTTCTTCCAGTTACATTAAAAGGATGAAATTACACAATTATTTCAACAGCAAGCCATGGAAAACAATTTATTAAAAAAATCTGTCAGGAATTTCCAATTTTCAGGAATCTCTTAAAATGCTCACTGAAAATATAACAAGTCTCAACTACTTAGGTGAAGCAATAAAAAAAAAAAGCCTCTCGTCTCTCCTCAATTCCTCTCTGCAAATTCAATTAATCTGTGTAAGGATAAAAATAAAAACCAAAACTCAGAGTTTTGAAGTCTTACAAGACGTTGAGAGTACAGTGAAAAATTGATAGATCATGATAATCCGTCTTTTTCTTTACCTTACATTTGACATAACTCTCAATTCTAAGCACTAAATAAGCTGATTTAGGCTTTTTTTTTTTTTATTTCATTAATATTTTTTCAATTTCTGTAAACTTTTATGCTTATATTCGATACAACGTTTAAAATGCTACAATGGACTGTTGTGAGCATCCGAGCAAATGATCCTTTCTGCTTCAATTTTTTTTTCTTCTATGTTTAGCAATACAGGAAACATTCCTTAATTCCAAAGATTAATTTCGCTTTTCAATCAATCAATTTACTAGTCTGGTAAACTAATTTACAGAATCGCTCAGATAATACACACAGAGGTGTATTTTTGATTGCAGTTGATTCTAGTATTCCTAACAGAGTTTTTAATCTTGTCAATCTTCCTTGTTCAGATAATGAAATACAAGCCATTACATTACATATACAATGGACAAGCCATTACATTACAAATACATATAAAACTTTACGATAATCAATACTTATTCTCCCAGGGATGTTTTTCACTCTTGAATGGAAGGATGTGGTATATCAACAACTTCCTGCAACTTGTATTATTCTCAAGGATTTTAACTTTCATTGGCCGTGTTCTTGGATCTACCTATTCTACTAGTTCAAACTTTGATTGAATTGGATTCTACAAAATAATTTTAATATTATTAATACCAACACACCCACTCTATCACTCAATCGATCTGTAAATTGCCAGTGCAGAAATTTACCGTAATTTATCTTTGAAATCCAGTGTGCTTACTTTATTCGGTACTTACGTATTAACGATACCTTGGCGGTTTTTAAGTGGCTCCAATCTAACAGCTGCAGATTTGCTGAGTTTTGACGCCATTTTGTAGTGCTACGAAAATGCGTATTTGTGATTTGCCAGAAACAGAACAAAATGCAATTTTATTTTTCAGGAGCAAAATATTTTACCAAACAAAAATGTCCCAATTCCCATGACATTAAACTTTTATTTTGGTAAACGTAAGTTTTGGAAATGCAATTTCAGTCAGTGTGCTTATCTTGTGGGACTTAGAAAAGACAACTGGTTTGAGGGAAGCAGAATTCCATTTTGTACAGCTTTGAGATTCATATACTGCTGGTGCGAGGAGTTGACGTCGATTAAATTTTTGTGAAAAGCAACTTGATTTATCGGATAAAACTGTTATAGATTGAACAATTGCATGCGTGAATTATGTGTCTTGGATATGGAGAATAAACCAAAAAGGAGGTAGGTGGACCAGATTGCATTGTGGAAATTGATGAAAGTTTGTTTAAAGTCTTTGAATTTTGAAATCGTTTTTGATTTAAATGAAGTGTTTTATATATTTTATTATTTGGAACAAAAATTTTAAGTGTAGATTGGCGCCACTTAAAAACCGCGAAATCTGTAGCTACGGTTGGCGCGTGTGCTCTTTATTGGCGCAACTGTCGCCAAGGTATCGTTAATACGTAAGTACCCTTTATTCACACTGATCCTTTTCACAGTGATCACATTCCGATGCACATATCCCTTCAATACTTTTCTTCACAAAAAACTTGGAGATCAATCATTATATGATCTAAAGTTAATCTTTTTCTTCATGATCAACAGAACCTCGCTCACAGTTCTTCATCATATTCTGACTTAAATTCTTTTTGTCCCATACTCTCCTTAATAAAAAGGAACACTATGAAGTCTCTCACCGCCAAACATTCTCTTGGTGAAATTCTCAATGCAATAACCTTTTACAACAGGAATGCAACCTTTTACACCAAGCTCAATCTTAACTTTCATGCGACCTCCAGATTTGTTGCAAGAAAATTTCTGCCAAACTTCATTGTTACATTTCAGAGTTTAAGAGATATTATTGGGATTCTGTTTGTTCTTCCACGGCAATAATGACAAAATATATAAAATTATTAAAACAATTCATAATAGAGACAATAATTTGGTCAGTAATAATAACTTCCATACAAGTACTAATATGGTTATAATAGATCCAAAATCAACAAGCTAATATGCTAGTTTCTCATTTCAATAATCTCATTGGCCATCAGTTTATTCCTTTTGATCTTTCTGATGACTGCAAACCAGCATTACAATAGGCCTCTTACTCTTAGCGAGCTAAAAGAAGCTATTTGCGCTGCTCCCAATACTTCTTCTGGCATTGATAATACTACTGCAAAAATTAATTGAAATACACTGATGGAAAAAAAAATCCCAACACCAAGAAAGACTTGTGTTAGATAAACGAAATTTGGTATGCATGTTTATACATCTGAAGGATGGCATCGATTCAATTTTCGAGCTTTTTCGCATAAGTGTAGCTAGAGTGGCACCACTCGGAACATGCAATTCAGGTTTGCTTTAAATGCATGAGCGTTATTGAGCTGTGAAATTTGACGAATTGCGTTTATTTTAGCCAAGAATGACTGTAAGAAGAAGAAGAAGAAGCCATTATCAACAGCTCACCGATTTTGAACGAGGGCGTATAATAGGGCTACGAGAAGGTGGATTTTCTTTCCGCGATATTGCAGAAAGACTTGGCCGGAATGAGCTACAATAATGTCCACTGTGCATGATTATTGGGAGCAGTGGTCAAGGGATGGTATTGCCTCAAAAAGAACGGGTTCCGGGCGGCCATGTGGCACAACCGAGAGGGAAGACCGCCGTATTCGGAGTACAGCTGTGGCGCATCGTACTGCATCTGCGACAGAAAGTCGCGCTGCAGTTGGTACCACAGTGACACCCATTGACTCCAAGCCATTGCCGTTTGCGATACCAGTGGTGTCAAGACAGAGTTCATTGGAGGACGCAGTGGAGATCTGTTGTGTTTTCGGATGAAAGCAGGTTCTGCCCTGGTGCCTGTGATGGCCTTGTGTTGGTCAGAAGGAGGCCAGGGAACATCTGCAACCAGACTGTCTGTGGCCTAGACACATTGGACCTACACCTGGAATCATGGTTTGGGCAGCAATTTCCTATGACAGCAGGAGCACTCGTGGTTATCCCTAGCACAGACTGCAAATTTGTACATCAGTCTGGTAATTCAACCTGTAGTGCTGCCATTCATGAACAGCATTCAAGGGGGACTTTTCCAGAGGATAACGCCGCCCTCATACCGCTGTTGTAAAGTAACATGCCTTACAGAGTGTCAACATGTTTCCTTGGTCTACAAAATCACCAGATCTGTCTCCAATTGAGCATGTGGGATATCGCTGGACAACTCCAACATCATCCACAGCCAGTACTGACTGTTGACAAAATAAGTACAACAAACATGGAACTCCATACCACAAAAATGCCTGTATTCAGTAGGTTACACTGCTTGCATCGAAAATTCTGGAGGTTACACCGGCTATTAATGTAACAGCAGTTTATATTTGAAATGCATTTTCTTGGTCTTAAATTAACCTGTGATCTTTAAAGTTAAATCCATTAATCATGTTAACTAGACAAATGCATTGTTCGAATTTCATTACTCTATAATAATTTTTCTTGCCATTGAGATTTTTTTTTTTTTTCCATCAGTATACTTCCTGAACATTATCTCCAACAGCTACTTCATACCTTTTAATAGTACATGATTCACTGGGGTAATTCCATAGGAATGATTAACAGCAAAAATCATACCCATCCTTGATAGCATTTCCCCTACCTCATTTTGCCCAGTAACTTTAACTTCAGTTCTAAGTAAAATCGTTGAACTTATTGTACTAAAGAGGAAAATTCTCTTTACAGTTAATGACAAATTCCATCCTTATCACTCTGGATTTATTCTTTTCAGGGATTGCATGTATTCATTACATCACAAAATAGTTGAAGCAAAAAATTTGGGTTTTTCTTAAATGAGACATTTCTTCTGCTTATGACTCAATTTGGAAAGATGGGCTTATTTATAAAATCTTACAGGTCAGCATACAGGGCACAGCTGCAAAATGGATTTATAATTTCATTAAGAACAGGAATTTTTACATTAAATGGAGAAAATCTGAGTCAATAAAATTATTTTCCACTCATGGCATACAGCAGGGCAGTGTTCTTAGTGCCTTACTTCTTACAATCTTTCTTTTTTTTTTTTTCAATCAATTTTTTTAACATGAGAGATATTTTGAAATCATCCCTGATCATGCACAGAATGTTTATTATATGCGGTTGATATCTTTCTTTTTAGTAGTGATAAAACTCTTGAAATTCTTAGTTCTAACTCTTGAAAAGTTCTTCAAATAACCCTTCACTCAATAATGCAAAACATGGAAATTTTTCTGCAACCTAAAAAATGTGAAGTGATGAATTTTCATATGAAAAATAATTACCATCGACGCGTTTGCAAATTTAGAATATTCATATCTCATGGACACAACATACCTGTATTTTAAGTATCATCTTCTCTCAAAAGCTCTCTTTTCTATAGCATTCTCTGTATCTTAAAAGGAAAGTAATTTAAAAAGTTGAATACCCTTAAAGAGGTGAAAAACCAAAAAATGATTTTCATAGCAGGGCAAATGCATTTCTGTAGCAGCTTTCACTGGTTTTGTAACAGGGCAATTTACGTTTTTGTAATAACTTTCTCTCTATGATTTCGTAGTAGTATATATTTACATTAACAGTTTTCTCCAGATTTCAAAGCATATACTAATTAATTTTTATATTATTTAGCAATCGTATAATTGATATGAAATAAAATCACACGATTTGTACCACAATTGAATTAAATTCAATCATTTTGTATGATATTCGAAATTCAATATGAAACTAATATATTGATGTATTTATAAGAAAACTAGAATTAGAATCTAATGTTAAAAATTATTTTTTATTTAATGTATATTAATAAATTCATCCATTATTGAACTGGACACATTTCAGTAATGAATGTATTTATTAATATTTTTGTATTTTTAACAGCTAACAATTTTTTTTTTTTTTTATCCTTCTTACAACTTCGAATATTTTGGAATTCTTAGCATTGAATATTTTGAATGGAAACATTGCACCAATTTTGAATGGATTTATATAAAAATATGATTAGTAACTTATTATTATTTAATAAAAAAAAATATATTAAATTTTTCTCTGAATTTTGTGTTGGAATGCTATTTTTACATTAAATATATTTAATTAAAATATGAATTATTTTAAATAAATGGCAGTAAGAAATAAAAGATTCATTTAAAATTTAAAAATATCAAATGATATACAAGTTCTGATTAAGTAAGAAAAAATGCTTATGGGTTTACAATAAGTTATTTATATTTATTTCTATTGTAAGGTGTTTTTTAGTTTTAAAAGTTATCTAAAATCATATGTATCCAATTTTAGAAAAAAACAATATCTTATACACAAGGAGAATGAACAATAATTTATATATAGACAAATGGATAAATGTCGTAAATATGTTTTTAAATAATATTTAACAAATCTTAAAGCAATTGAGCCTAATTCCTAGGGTTGTTGGTCTTGGCACTTAATTCGAATAAAATATGCAACAATTTGTAGCTTACTAGAATATATCTCTATCTCATCCAGTTATAATGACTTCAAATGCTAAACACTTTTTATGATCTTGCTTTACGTTTCGCAACAGATTTTTAAAATGTCCCAGTTCTCTGCAATTTTTTTTTTTTTTTTTTTTTGCAAACCTTCTAGATGATTTAAATATTCAACCCTTCAATTTAATTCCCAATTTTCCTCCTGTTAGTTTGAACTCTAAAGTCATATTTCATTTCAATGATTTACCTTTTCAAACCAAACAGTTACCCTATCAAGTTATCAAACTCCTGTTTGAACAATACAAAAGCAAAAATTGGAAAGATAGGATAATTTTAGTCTCATACAGATTTTAAACATTCAATAGCAGTCATTAATTCCTTTTCACAAGAGTCTTCACCAGATTCCAAATTACAATAGTATTTTCACTGAAGAAGCTCTTGCACTCCTTTCAACCCTTTCGACTCATGTCTTTTCATCTCATAAATATATTATCTACACAGACAATGATATTTCATTGGATATCTCCAACAAACTTATAATTAAAAAAAAAAAAAAAAAAACAGTGGATAGTGGCAAATAAGCTCAGGAATTCAGTCATTTGGATAGTATTAAACCTTCTCATAGACTTCTACCTACTCATCGAAAGAAGACATTCTTCTATCCAGGTTTTGCACAAAAGACATATCCTACAAATTCTAAACTCTATAAATTTGACCTCACTTCATCTCCATTATGCCTGATTTGCAAAACTTCGGATACAATTGAACATATTTTGTTTCAATGTGTAAAACATGTAGAATCAAGAAAAAAATTACAAAGCACTTTTGGATATAAAGTTTTTTTTCTTACACTTGGATATTTTATATGCCAGAGGATGCATATTATAAGACAGCAATGATATACAATTTGTAAAAAAGTTTCGTAACCTTGTGAGCTGTGGGGTACTGCCACTTTTTATTTCAAGTACTAGTTGTACTTCATATGTTCTAATCACCATTCAATTGTTAAAATATTATAGTCTACATGATTTGCAGTTTTATTTGTTTTTTTTTTTGCAACTTCCATTTTATTTTATTTTGGTTGCCGATAGTACATGCAGTGATTTTTTTTTAAAAAGGATTTTGTAATGTATCATGGATAATGAAATCAAGTATTTTGAGCTGTAGAATAGTTCCTTTATAAAGGTTCATTTTTAACTTTGTCAAATACATTTATCTCTAGCATTTTAATAGTATATGGATAAATTGAGATAAAAACAGCAACAGCAAGCATACATCTCAAAGCACCTAGTTAAGTTAAGTTAGAACAATAAGTAAAATAAATATATCAAAAATATACTGAGCAATACAATTTCATGGATTTTTACATAGTACTTCTTAAACATTTAAATTTACTGAGTCAGCTAGCTTAACCTATTAATTTTAGAATGAGCAAAATAATTACAAACCTGTAGGATGTCAATACATTCAGGAACGATAAAGTAAACACTATACATGTGACAATCAGCTTGAATCTTTCATATTCCTCTTTATACTTAAATCTGACAAAAAAAAATTGATAAAAAAAAAAAAAAAATACTTTTAAAAAAAGAACACTAAAAATAAAGAAAATATTTTAAAGGAAAAAAAAAATGCATACTTTTCTTCTTGATTTAGAAGAGAAACATTCACACTACCCAGAACAATTTTCAAATATAAGCTGAAAAGATAAAAATATCATATATATGATTTCAATATCAGACAATAATATATTGAACTTAAAAAGATTAAATGGAATTTATGTGACACTCCTTTGTACATAGCTTATTATAAATTATCTAAAAAGCAATTCAGCAAAAAAATGAAGAAAACACAAAGACACCATTGGTGTTACAGTCACCAATATAATGTATTTTTTTGTGTAATTTATTTTGCATTAATCATTAAAACAAAGAATCAATGCTATCTCTGAATACAAAAAACATTAAATACATATCTGATTTAAAATAAAACATAAGTAAAAATTTTTAATTCAAAAATAGAATTCTTGTATTTGACTTCTAATTACTGACAACAAGAATTACACATAAATAATTTGTTTTGTTATAACAGAGTATAAAAAGAATTGATTATTAACTGATAAAATTTTACAGTTTTCAAATAATAACTAGAAAAAAATTATTCTTATCTTCTATTTTTTTTCAGAATGTTTAATCTTAATTACTAAATTTGGTTTTAATAGTTGTTTTATTTAATTAAACAAATTTATTAGAAATGCATAATTTTTGGTTTTTCAGAGAAAATAAATATTTCAATACAATCTTAAAAAAATATTTCCATATTGTAGTTTTGATATCATTGAAATCAAATTGTAATTCATTTAACATTTAAATTATTTTTATTTTCTTACTATTTCTTTTTTTGTATATACAGCAACATATACACACTGTTGAAGGAAATTAATTTTGAACAAAGAGTTTTAAAGAGTCCTTTTACAATGAAAATAAAAGTTTTTAATTAATTAAAAAATAAGTAATTAAGAGTTCTTGCATAATTTTTGACTATGCATCTAATAATTTTTTTAAAGTCTTAAAAGTATAAAAATTTTACGAAAGAAGGACTGATAAAAATATATATTCAATCAATTCCATTATGGCACAGTAAAAAAATGTGAATGTAAAAAATAAACTTAAGATTTGATAAAAATAAATTTATATAATATAATTACTACAGTAACATATTTGCAATAGCTTATGAGGTTGTAATAATAAATATACAAAACAAATGTAAAAGAAAAAAGAATATTAAATAAAACATTATAAAAAAAAAAAAAACATTGAATAAAAAAAAATAAATAAAACAAACATTAAATAAAAAAATAACTATTTTAATTTCAAGAAAATTTTTAAAAAAAGTTAAATTCGGAGCCTTGTTAACTTAAATATTTAAAGTTACACTTTAATAGATGAAAGCAGGTGATTAATTATTTCTTAAACTTAAATTGTTTTATTACTTATTTGCTATAAAAAAGAGTCGGGTCAATTTAATATTTAAATTATGATTATATAAATTTATTTATTTAAATTTTTTATGAATACTAAACACATGTTGATGCTAGTTCATGACTCTTTAATTTTTAAAACACAATTTTACTTACATTTTTAATGAAGTAAAAACTAGAGTAAAATTAATAAGACATTTTTGGTTATGCACTAATTAAAAAAAAAAAAAAATTAGAATAAAATTCACAAATTTAAAGAGGAAATTCTAAAAATCTCTCAATTTCTACAATTAATTAGATTTTATTATTAGCAAAGTATTCATCCCAATAAATCAAATTAATTTTGACTGTAACAAATGAAAGACAAAAGTTTTTAGTTATAGCAAGTGTAATGAGCTCAAATTTATTGATAAATATTAAATTAAACTTTACATATTAAAGAGTTTTTTTTTTTTTTTTATTCATAAATATAGATTAATTCAATTAAAATTTTATCTATCCATTTGAACTGTCGAATTATAGAAAATGAAAGTTAATCACTTAAGGGAGTTTCAATGTAAAAGTAATAAAAATAAATTAATAGGGAGATAAAAAAAATGAAAGCCTTAATATTAGGGTCACATTACATATACAACTATAAAAAAGAAAAATTAGCATTTTTATAAGCTTTTTTTATTTTCTACATGGTACTATGATATAAAAGCCAAAATAAAGAGCAACACTTAAGTACTCTTAAGTTTTCATGAAATTATATATTTACGATTTCATATAAAGATTATATTATGAAATAAAGATAAGTTTTTATGTGATATTTATAAAAATTTAGAAAAACATGAAAAAAAAAACCATATATTTTTTTTTATCAAAACAGAAAATTGTTTTGATTTTTGTTTTTCCTTATGAATAATATTGAACAATTGTTTTTGAGCAAGTATACACAATATTGCAAATTAAGCTTTATAAAAAATATAAATAATGCATGCCATTATATTTTACACTAACTTTGGAAAACATGCCAAAGATCAACTTACCTACTATCTTTAGGCAAAGTGGAAGACATCGTTCTAAGTTCTTCTTTTCGAATATTAACAGATTTTTTAAGTTCATTATGATTTTCCTTTTCTTTCTCTGTTGATGGTCTGAAACTTTAAAGTCATAGAAATAAAATTGTGTATTAACAAATATATTGTAAATATTTTTTTCATAACATCAGATTAAGGCCTATTTATGGATGAGAAAACTTGTAGCTTTCAGAATTATTTTATTATTATTTTTTAAAATTCTAAGTATAATGTATATTAAGGAACAAATATGAATGGATACAAAAAATCTTTTGTTCCTAAATATAAATGGAAGCTATTGATATTTCTACTGCATACAATAAAGGGCATCTATAATTTTATGAAAAAATAACTTTAAACTTTCCTACAAAATATTTCTAATAAGGTAACAATTTAAGTTATGCAGATAATGCATTTTTGTAGCTAACCAAATTTCATTTTTATGCAGTTTTTTTTTATAATAAATTATTTAGTTTAATGCTTTAATACATGAACATATAAAATAAAGAATATATGTTCATTATTTTGTTATATGTTTCCTTAGTTTCTGAATAAAATTAATCTAGCAAAAGATACTTTAAACCAGAGACCAGAATTTTATGCCCATGGGCAACACTGCATACCCCAATGATTTGATGTGTACTTGCTGTTGTGGTTGTGTGACAATAAAATAATTTATTTAAATATAAAAAATAAATAAGTGAAATTTTTTTTATAGTTAGTAATCTGGGAAATATAAGCACATTTATTTGATAAAAGTTATTCTATAACTATTTGTTTATCATTTTAACTGGCTTATTTGACATCTCAGTTTGCAGGACCTGACTTCCAAGCCAGTGTCTTTTTATCCCAGTCAATTGATAAAAACTTTTAAAATATTAAATATACATGTATTCAAAATATTATTTAATGCCACCTTTTACTACTATATTGTATTCGTAGATGACAGCACAGACAAGCCATAAATATCAGGTTGAGTAAAGTTTTCCGCAAAGAGATACCTTCGCACTAACAGCTATCAATTCTGTGGTTGTAAGCCTTTCCACAAACTGGTTTTTATATTTGAAACTTGAAAATTAAAACTACACAAATAAGTAATTTGTTAGATAAAAATTTATTATCTTGTGCACCAAAAAAAAGTGTTTAAAATGGAGCTATCATATCAACAGATCAGAACAATTATGTACTACGAGCTTCTTAACAAACTCGGTGTGAATGAATGACACAAAACAAGTGTGGGAAAATTTAGGAATCAATACTGTTTATGATACAGCCAAAATTTGGTTTCGGAAATTTAAAGCTATAAATTCGACCTTGAAGATGAACTATGTTCTGCCCACCCTATTGAAGTGATTGTGGGTAGTTAAAGCAAATTCTTGGTCAAGACAAAAAAGTTTCAACATGAACTATTGCTTTTTACAGCTGGACATTCACCAAAAAACAATGGGTAATGCTCTGAAAAGCATAAACCTCATGTTTAAGTTCCACTGCTGGGAGCCTCACAAATTGACCACTGAAGACAACCATAAGAGAAAAGCGGCCTGCTTGGCTCTGCTGCAATAGAAGGAAAGAGAAAACTCTGGACAAAATTGTGGCCTGTGATGAAAAATGGATGTACTACAATAGTACAAGTCATAAAAAGGAGATTGGTTAACACCTGGGGAATTAGCAGGCTCGGTTGCAAGACATACCCTAACAAAAAGATGCTTCTCTGTTTCTAGTGAGATTGTTCTGCAATTATCTACAGAGTACCTGAAAAGCGGATAATAATATATAATATACAACTAATATAAAAGCGGGACCTGATAGGCGAGTGGCTAGCGATCTGGCCTTCGGTACCACACGTATCGGTTCAAATCCCGGCGTTGCCATGGGTGTTTGTAGTGGTTCGGAATCCACTTTAAACAGTAGGTCCCGGTCACAATAGGATCGTAGAGCGTTGAGGGCATTGTTACTCCGCGTCCGTGGTTTATCATCAAGTGACACGCGCCCCCTGGGTAGTGCAAAGTGATTAACATAGCAGCCCTTATGGCATAAAAAGATCACGGTCTAATTGCCAGCTGCATTTGAAGAAAAAACTATCATAAAAAAACGGATATATAATATACACTAATTAATCATTTTTTAAAAACTGGGGTTATGCATAGAATAATTTCATAAAAATTTTGTTAAAAATTATTATGAAACATTATTTTGTAATACTTTGTATACTTTTATTTTATAAAAGTATTATTTTTTTTGTTGGAAATATTAAATATATATTAAAAAAAAAAAAAAAAAATCATTATTAAACATTTTTTGTTATGTATGACAAAACAATTATAAATACAGGCTGCTTAAAGTATTTTTATTCTACAAAAAAAATAGCTTGATTTAAAATTACATTTTTCATACTGGTTAAACATGAAATAATGCTTACATTTTTTTTAGCACATGTTAACATTAGACAACAGTTTTCAATAATAATTTGGAAACTTTTAGTGTTCTTTTGTATGTTAGTTAGTAGTGTAATGGGATTATAAGTAGTGAACACATACCAGTGGCATTCAATTGAAATGACAAAATGTTTATGGTAATATTGATAACATATGCACCCTCTCAGTATTGTAGAAACTTAAAAAAAATAATAAATTAAAAAAAAAAAGTAATTTTCCTTAAAAACAGGTTTAATGTAATAATTATTTAATGCTATCAATGCATATGCTGAAATTATTTATTACAGCTTATATTTAGTAGAGAAAAATATACAAATATTGCAAGTGTTTATATTTTCCTTTTTTGCTCCTTTGTATTTCATAAAATTTAAAACAAATAGTTAAACAGTTTAATGTGTATTAAACTTTATCCTCCTTTAAATAAGGACCTCATAAATTAACAAAATCCTAAGAATTAATTTATTTTGATAATGAAGAAAAATTGTAATAGCAGCAATAAATTTATTTGTACACTTTATTGAACAAGATCGGTTGTTATTTTCTTAATTATTTAAAAAAAATTTACTTTTGAGAAAGCCAGCATTATCTTTTTAAAAATCAATGCTAGTTTTTCAATTGCATATAGTTGGAAAAGTAACAGAAAATTTTTTTTTTTTTTTTAAATTTCAGCAAAAATATTTTTTTGTAGTCGGATGTTAAATTCAAAATTTTTGTTATTTGTTGTAGTACCTAAAAGAGTTCATAGTAATTAAGAGCATTCCTGTATTTTAAAAGAATGCCAAAAGAGACTAATGTAGTTACATAACCATTCCTGTGAAAAAGACATATAACCTTCACTAACATATTATAACTTACTAGAAGACCCGGCCACGCGTTGCTGTGGCTTTCTTGTATTTCGTTCAATTATTAGATACTATAATTGGTATTGTTAAGGAAGTGATTGGTAAAGAATGATGAAAAGATCAAATTAAGTTTCAACGAATAGAAAACGTTTAATTTTTATTAATTTAATGAATGAGGTAGATAATGTTGATTTGTAAGACTGTTTTATAATTATTTTACGTAATATAATTTTTAATAATCATTACTTTCATTTAACTAAGAACTAAGCGATGAACACTATTTCTTGTTAGTCTGTTTTTCGTCAAAATAAATTTGATGGTTTTCGAACACGTGAGCATGCAACATACAGCTGCCCATGGGAGAAACACGGATTCTGAGGTTAGATTTTTTGGTGGTCTTTTACTGAAAATGATAATTGAAAAAATACAATACAATTAGAATAAAATCGGGATATAATAAGAAAAGACTTTTAAAAAAATGCACAATAAAATACAAATGCAAACGATCCTTTAAAGGTACACGAACACCTTCGAAGGAATTTTTTAAATTTTTTATCTTTGAACACATTTTTGGATTGAATGTATCCAAAAACTAATGATTTCACATAAAAAAATTTCCTTATTATTTTTTAAAAATTTTTATAAGCCAAAATAAGGGTAAAAATGGCCAAAAATTGATACTATTACAAAACCTGAAATCAAATCAATGTTTTTTAAATTTCTAAGTTTGTACTAACATTTTACAGTGAATAGACCTCTGGTAAATTTATATCTTTATTATTTTGTGCTAGTTTAAATGCTGTCGACACAAAAATTCTTCCAAAATTTGCATGTAATTCCAAGTTTAACAATTAAAATAAAAAATATTTATGTAGCTATAATCATTTCAGAGATCTATTCCCTGTAAATGTTTATGAAAAACATAAATACAAAGTTTTGTAGCATTTGGATCAAAATTACTTGTGTTATGGTGTTTCACATAAAAACAAAAAGCATAAAAATTCATTCTGAGAAAAAGCTAAAAACAACTTTTAATTAGATATATTACATTTAAAAATGTTGTAAATATATTAAAATGCCATTGAATTATCAAGTTCATAGTCTTATTTATTAAAAAATATAGTTTTATTTTTCCTTATAACTGTAAATATTTTTCTGAGCTTTGTTTTGAAAAAGTTAAAATTTTCTCGACAAAATTTTTGTTTACAACTTCCCGCTATTTGCAAAGGCTTTTTAAATATGAAATGACCTGAATTTTTAAATATTTAGCCTTTTTGCAAGTGTTTTGATTAAATATATTCAAAAACCTTTGAATTTCACATAAAAATATCAACTTTAACTATTTTTATACAATTTATTCTTTAAAATATGAATAAACATTGCAAAAATGTGATATTGTTGCAAAACTTTATAATTCAAAAATAAATAAAACATGAATAGTTTTTTCCTTTGCCAGTATTTTTATGCTGGGAATATCCTTATGTGGATAATATACTGTTTTCAAATTTATATCTCAATTATTAATACATTTTTGTATGCTTAAAGTTTGTCGACACAAACTTTTTTTTTACAAATTTACAAAAATTCTTAGTTTAAAAACTAAAATAAAAATAATTTATGAATTTAGGTTAATTTCCATGTTCTATTCCTTTCATACATTTAAAGAAAACTTTTACATGAAGTTTCAAAGCATTTAGAACAGAAATATTTTTATTAGGATGTTTTGAATGAATACAAAATGCATAAAAATTCAAATAAGAAATAATTAAAACCAACTTTTAAATGTAAATAAAAAAAAATGTACATACATAAAAATGTTATTGAGCTTTAAATTCTCCTTTATTAATATAAACACTTATTTATCTGTTTTGTTTTCTTTAAATAACTTCCAACTTAAAAGTATCATTTATCAATTTTTCTTCGACAATATTCAAATTCAAATTCTTTGTTTTTTGAATAACAAAAGTTTTTAAAATAAAATGTCCTTGATTTTCAACTTGCAACTATTATAATACCTTTTATAAAATTTTAATGTTATCATTATATCAAATAATTGCAGAGTTTACTTCATTTTCACACTTTTCAATTAAAATTATATTGTCTATATTATATTATCTTGTAGATCACATTTTATTTTAGAATTCTTAATCAAATACAACACATGTTGACAAACTTTAAGCATAGAAAAGTTCAATGTTTTGATTCACAACTTTTCATTCCATATATTTTATTCCAATTCCAATTCAAACTTAGAAAAAAAAAAAAATATTGATAATCAAATCAGGTAATACTTACATACATTTGATTTATTTCGCACAGAAATAATATAAATTTCATATAATATAATTTTCACAAAATTTAAAGTAGAACATAAAACACTAATATTCAGAACATGAGAATTTTACTGTTATGTAGTACAGGCATCGAGACATGGCGCCATCTAAAAATAGTCATTATATTGTTAGAAAATGAAGCTACGAATTCCCTCTAATTGCAATATTGCAACCCTAAAGAAATTGGCGGAAATTCAGGGTTGCAAGATTGGCGCCTCCTCAATGCTAGATTTTAACCGATTTTGCATTTAAATAGAAAAAAAAATCTGAATAAAAACTATCCTATGTCTCAAGTTGGAACAAAACACACATTTAAAAAAAAAAAAAAAAGAAGTTAAAATCGGATGGTTAGTTTCGGAGTTCATCGCGAACAAACATCGTGACACGGGAATTATATATATAGTAGATATGACTAAAGCATAAACAATATAAAAGTTTTTAATTTTTCAAAAATGAATTTGTTGATCTCAAATGATTCCAAGAAATTTGTTTTCATTTAAACCATTTCTGTAGTTTAAAAATCTCTGTGAATAACAATTTGAAAAATAAATATTTGTTAAATAACAACAATTGCAGAACCTTGTTCATTTACATAAAAATTATGAATATAAGGACTTTATAGTTTTATAACAACAAATTGGAGCTTAAGTTCTTCTGCACTATAAATTTACAGTGCAATAAATTTTGCATTGTAAATTTATAGTGAATTTTACACCAAAGAAAATTATTTAATCGTAAAACCTCTGTTAACTACAAATTTCAGAAAAACTAATTCGAGCGGATGGTTCCAGCTTTTGAAGAATGAATTGTAATCAACAAATTTATTTTATCACCAGCTTTCATCATTCTTGCTAGAGGTATTTTCTGCTTTAAAATATAAATAAATATCAAGGCATTATAAAAAATATTTTTGTTTGGTAAATTTAAACATCTAAATTTGACAATTTCTACATACAAAGAAAAAAATTTAGAAGTTAAATTTTATATGAACACATATTTTATTGCAAACTACGATCTATTCTGTAATGCTAAGAATAAAAATAATAATTTTTCAAATTAAAATACATGCATATAAAATTTACATTTTTTATTAGATTAAATAAATAAAATAATTTTTTATTAACAACTATGAAAAAGACTATAGAAATAATTGATATTACAAAGTTTTCATGTAAACATTATCGAAAGTAGCAAAAATGATTTACCATTTCAATGATTCTGATATGCGAGTAACACCCTTCAATTGTTCCACTAAAGCTTTTTTAAAGTCTACTTCAGATTTCTTAAAATCTACAACTGCTTTTGAACACGTTTTTTGCAAAACCTAAAACAAAACTCAATTAAATAAACCAAGTTATTTTATATGCATCTTAAATTAAAAAAGAAATAGGTATTTTGGAATTTAAAGAAATTATCAAAATATTAGTAATAGATGATATCTTTTTTACAATATAAATTTTTATATAAAAATCCTTTCACTAAATTGCAAAAAAAAAACCTTAAAGATATTTGAAACCTTGTACTTAATGATGTATAAATAGATTATTTGCTTAATTTATATTAATTTTTTTAAATAAATTTATTGAACTATCACTTGAACACTTGTGAAATTGGTTAAAATTTTCGAATACTTTATTTATTATATCTCAATTGTTTTTTTTCCCTTATTATTTTTTTTGTCTAACTTTAAACCATCACTCTAATTTCAACCCTATTAAATAATAATAATAAAAAACAGAATTGAGATCTACTAAAATAAGCAGAGCAATTTTTGATCTTGGTGAGAACTACTTTAGAGAAATGGATTGGTATTTTTATCTTTTTACAATCTTTAAACTAAGAAATATATGCAAACAAAAATTTCAACCTTAAAATGAATAAATTTTTTACTGCAAATATAACTAAAAACATATTTTATCTTTCAACTGTTCATTAAAGAGATGAAACATGCACAATGCATGCAAGAACATAGCTATCACATTACATACTATGATGAAGGTCCAATAAAAAAAAAAAAAAAAAGTATAGAAGAAGGTAAGTAATAGGCATTACACTTATAAGTGTGGAAGTTAGTAAGAAGTGTATAAATCATTGTTTGATAAAAGAGAAATAATAAAAAGAATAGATATTCAGTTTTTCAGTTCAGTTATCAGTTTATATTTTCTAAAAAAAAAGGTATTGATCCATTTACAGTAAATGATTAGGCGATGAATATTGCTTACAAGTGTTACAAAGTTTAGATGGCACTATAAATATATTTTATTTTCTTGTTATAAGTGAAAACTTTCATACTGTAATTCAACTTCTAGCCTGTAATCCACAACCATATACAACCAGCAGGCATAATATTTGGTCCCTAAAAATATAAGATCGAGTATAACCCACAATGGAACATAATCCATAGGTGATTTGTGCCTGGCCATTTCATTTCTTTGACTCATCATGTTTCAATCAAGTTCTATTTTACAAAAACTCGCAAAAACACTTTTCAATAGAAATTTTTTTTTAATATCATGATAATATAATTTCAATCTTTTATGGTTTTTCCACTATCTATAATTCTAAGATAGTGGAAATGCTGAAAATAAATGCATGTTATGAAAACGGTTAAAATATAAGCAGCATAATTTTACTTCTGATTTTGATTCTGATGATTACTTCTGATTCTGATTTGTAATTTTGATATTTGTTATACAGATAATTTTTGTTAGTATCACAGATTATAAATAATTTCCATACTTTTTATTATCCATAATCCCTGCCTCCACTTGCATTCTGAGCACTGCACAGAAAAATTGATTTGTTCCTATTAGTCAGGATAGATAAAATGTTGCTCCAAAGGGATAGATAAATATTCTGTATTATGTTTCAAAAGTCATGTCTATATTTAAATACATAACCTGTGAACACCCTTTTTGAAAGACTCTCCAAACTAGTTTGGATGGAAAATGTAACACATTTAAGATGCCTTAGCCGAACCAAATGGCAAAAAAAAAATAAATAAATAAAATAAGAGGACCCGATGCTTTAGATCTCCCCTTCAAGAGACAATTTTAATATTATTTTACACTACTGTACCCAAAAAGTAAGATCCATTTTCAATTTAAATTTCCTGCGCATATGGAATTTCCATTTTTTATTTTCTTTTAGGTTTCCCATCAAAATATTCATTAGTGTTTGAGTTACGCTTGGCTTAGTGAAACACTAAAAGCAATTTTGGCGATTTTTGAAATGTCTGAATTAATTGAGCAAAGAACTTGCATTAAATTTTTATTAGCGGAATGAATATTCATGTGCGGAAAAGTATAGAATGTTGCAGAAGGTATTCGGTGAACAAACTATATCGGGAAAAAAAATGTTTACAGTTCAACAGTTTCAATGTATAAACAGTTCAAAGGCAGAGAACGCATTGAAGATGAAGAGCACTCTGGTCAACCCCAATCGACGAAGCTCACACCAAGAAATTAAAGATTTGAGCTTGCAAACCATCGATTTATAATTAGAGACTTTGCTGCTGCTGCTGGAATTTCAAAAGGTTTGGTCAATTCCATTTTAAATGATGTTTTTGGGCCTCAAAAGCGTCAAGTCTCGATTGGTACTGAATTTTTGAAAACATTGTCGCGTTGAAAAATAAAGAGTTTTTGAAAAAAATAAAAATTGGTATTATATTGGTAAAAATATTTATTTTCTTCAAAAACTCTTGGGCACAGTAGTACTAAAGTAAATTGTCAAAAAAAAAAAAAAAATTCTCATTAAAGGACAGTTGCGAAGATTAATAATATGAAGTATATAAAGGAAAGAGGAAAAATAATAATTTTTGTAAATAATATAAAACTTCTAAATTCTTTTTAGTACATATCCAACAGGAATTTAAAAGAAAAAAAGGCCTATTATGTGTATTACATTCTAAAAATTTATTCTAATATCATTAATAAATAATATACATTTTTTTGATAAACGATAAAAAAAAAAAATTCCCTTTTATAAATATAAAGCAATCTTATATATTAAATATCTAACAAAAACTTTCAACAGTATAGATATTATTTCCTATGAAAATATACCTTTAAATGCTATGGGCATAATGAATTTTATTCTCTAATAAAAAAAAAAATCAAATTACCTCAACATCTTGAAAGCTCTTTTTTAGTTCATTCCATTCTTCTACTACAGTTGACAAATTGCTTGTTTTATCGGCCATCTCAAGTTCACAAAGTAATTCTATGACAAGGAAAATATTTTGATGTAAAAAAATAAATAAAATAATATATATACAAGTTAAAGATTTTTATTTTTTAAAAGAATCAGAACTTCTAATGTGCCAGAAGCCACCATCACAAGCATGTTTAAAATATTATAGAGCAACTCAAAATAAGGCTTTTGTAATTGTCTCTTCTAAATTTTAATGTAACGTTTTGATGCCTTTTATTGTTGTAACTTGATATAGCATTTAGTATGTTGACAGCTATTGGACTATGCATCTCTCCACTACCCTGACTTTTAGGTATAAGGAATCACACCTATTTATTTAACCAAGTGCACAAATGAAAAAGATATGTGTCATTGGTTTACTCATTTAATTGTTAGATAAAGATTTTTTAAAATATTGAAACAAAATTAAATAAAATTAGAAAGAAATTAAATAATTAATAAAAAATATACTTGCCTTTTTATTTTAAAATACTTAGTGTTACCAAATTAATATGGAAAAATCTTTTTTCAGCTCTGTATATAATGATACATTATTTACTGAATCACTTATTAAATATTTAAAATTTATTAAGTGACATGAAGTACAATTAAAGTTAAATACTATTTTTGATAAAGTTTTCAATATATGTACTTAACTAATTAATTAACTTAAAAGATGTTTTATTTTTAAAACATCCTTATACAATTCTTGAGTAAATTTTAAAAAATATAAACCCTAATGAGAAATGACAGAATGTATACAAAGGTAGAGGAAACTATATTGGGTTAAGTTGTATGATATTAATGCAAACTTACAATTTAAATAATCAGGAAACGAAAACAAAATTATAAAAACTGAAACCCGCGAACTCCACACAGGAGGCAGATGTCTGCTGCACTTTGAACTTATTATTTTAGTTGCAGTTGCCAGAGGTTTCGGTATATATAACTGTAAAAAAAAAAAAAAAAAGAAACATTTTTTAAATTTAAAATAGCTTTAAAATGAATTTAAAAAATATTTTAAAAATTCAACGATCAAATAATTTGAGTAAACAATGACAAAAAAATTCTATTATGCAGTTATATTTCCTAAAGAAATAAAAATTCAAAGATTGCGACCTCTTGTGTCAACAGTTTACGTTACATATTTCAACGCAGCGGATGCTTTGAGAGGTATTGGAGATATTTATTATCTGTGAACAGGTGAAATCAGATCGGAAGCGATCTGAAACTGACGACTGTTGTTAGGTAAAGACCGAAAACTTTTAGAGTAGTTATCTCGAGGAAAAATGGCAAGTGAAGAGGAAAGATCACATGAAATCGTCAGAGGACAAGCATTTGAAGTTGGACCTCGCTATACTTCATTATCGTACATCGGCGAGGGTGCATATGGCATGGTCGTGTAAGTAAATACATTTATACCCTTCCGGGATCGCCTGTACTGTACTGTCATGTTGGCTGCCAACATCGGTGAATGTACCTGTTGATTGAAAATATTTTGCACAACAACCCGCTAATCTTAAAAATTATTGTGCATTCACGAAATCAGCATTGAATAAGTTTATGTTACGGCAGTTCTCAGTTTTCGTTGTTTTTGTTTTGCTGCCCTGTGAGATCGATTGTTGCAAGATTTTGCCCGGTCATAACGCATGCAATAGCTATGAAAAGTTTTGTTTCGGTTATCATGCTAGCTATTGGTGTTTGATTTAGATAGTACTTGTAAGTGCTCTTTTTTAAAAACATTAGTTTCTGAAGGCGATGCAAAATGTTTGAAAAGTATTTTTATTATAAAAATGATAGTAAGAATTCATCCATCAGTTTGACGTATGAACGTCGTATATGCATTTAAATAAAACATATTTTTAAATTCGGTTTTTAATTGAAATTTTAAAAGTAATACATTTATACCTGTAGAATTTTCTAAAAATTGCATTTGATGTTATATTTTAGAATTATTTAATTTTATTTTAATAACCTTTAAATTGATTTTTTTTTTTCATAAACTTTATTAATTTTTTTTTTATTGTTTTGTATCGCGAATGTGCGTTAATGTTTTTATTGGGTTTGTTATTCCATATAGAATTAAGTAACAGAAAAATCTCTTGTATATGGACCATGCATACACACAAAAAGATCACATAAAAAATATTAAAAAAAAATTAAATAATTGCTGAGTTTTAAAATTTTTCATAAAAGAATGTAATGAAAGTTTTCCATTTGTGAAATTTTTTCAGATCCATTGATTGTAATTTATTATTCTATAAAATTTAAACTTTTGCAAATAATAAACATTAGTAAACAAATAAATTAATATATATATATAAACAAATAAATATATATATATATATATATATATATATATATATATATTAATATGATGTGTAGTATAAAAATTTCTAACTTTCTTTTTAATAACAAGATTTTTTTAAATATCATTCCATTTACCAGCAATATCTGATGGTTCTTGTTTATGATTTTTAGAATTTATTAGTGTTGCCTATAATATTTTAATTTTTATTAAAATAGAAGTTTAATTTGTAAAATTTGTCCAGAATAATTACTTTAAGTAAGAATACTTTCATTGATTCATTAGTAAATAGTAGGCACATTTAAAGTTGATGTAGGTCAGTAAATAGAATGATTGACCTATAGAGAAACAGGAGACATGAATATCAAATATAAAGAAAATATGGCAGAAAAAAAGAACACCAGAGATAATCAGTTTTTGTGCAGAAATTGTAACATTGATCTATAAAAATATTTCTCAATCTAAATAGTGATTTTCATGCTGATGGTATTTTTTATTTTTTTTTTTTTTTTTTTTTTTTTTATTCACATTACTATTGTATGAAGAAAACTTCTTGAAGGTAGTTAAGAGAGCAATAAAAAACTTTTTTTTTTTTTATGAAGTGCTTTATTCAAGCAAATAAATATCTTCAGGCAAAACATGTATGTGTTATGTGTAGTGTTCAGTTATTGAATCTTTTTTCTTCAATTCATTTGGAACAGAGTGTTATGTATTGTATCAAGAAAATATTCTGGGGTGGGTTTTCCTGTTATAATTCAAAACTTCCAATGCCAAGAATATTAAAATAACTAATTTATTGATATTTTGCAAAACAGAATAATTTTGTGGCTTTTGAACCCTTTCAATGGTTGGTTTTTTAAAAATAAACTTTTATCAAGTTATGCTTTCTGAAAATAAATGAGTTATTGAAAGACTGTTACATTATATGCCTGGATGGCGAAGCATCTCGATTATATCATTGACAATTTGTAAAAATAAGATCTCGAACTGGAATTGTGTAGAAAACAATAAATTTAATAATTAGAGTAAAACTTCATGATAAAAAATTGGGCTCGATACATCAAATTAAAAAGCATTTGTTAAAGTTTGTGTACGAAAAATATATTTTTGTTCTCCAAGCTTGATGGGAAGAAAAAAAGTTTTCCATTATGAATGAAAATGTATTTTCTGTTTCAATATATTAAACAAAAAAAAATTTCTAGAAATATTTATACACATGCACATACACACACATATATATTTATTTATGCCACATCAAGTTTTTAAAAAATTTGATAGATTTAGATTCGCTTAGATAATTAAAAAAAAAAAACTATTGCATCAAAATATAGAATTAATTTAACATTTCATACATGTGGCTACTATAGTTTTATCATTTGAATATGTTGTGTCAATTGGTGGAATCTCTGCAAGTATAATAACAAAAGAAGACCCATGAATAATAAAATGATTTTTTTTTTTGAATCGCCACCATCAACTAAATGTAATATCTTTTTTTTAGAAGCTAAGGTAAAATGCTATATATATATATATATTAGACCAAAGTATAGGACTGGTTATCCTATGTCACAAAGATATGTTAAGAAATGGATTGTTTTAAAATGCATAGATAAAGAGATGAAAGGTTCATCCTTTCCTTTCATAGATTCACAATCGAAAGTAAAAACATTGTTTCAAATCTAAGCCATAAATAAGTACTGCTTATTATAATATATTACTTTTCATGCACATCTGGCATATTTAATATTTTTAGATTCTATGTCATTTTGTTATGGGCTATTATGAGTTGCATATAACTTTGGGTTGCATGCACAGATGCTTTATTTATTTATTTTTTTACCTTACTCTACCTAAGTTTGTATATTTTATAAACTGACTTAGAAAAATTTTTTTATTTAGCGATATGGAGATATGTACACATTTTTCATTGAAGACCATTCAGCACATAAGAATTGATTCACTAAAGTTACAAGTTTAAAATCCAAATACTGTTGTTTACATGTTGAAATAGGGCTTGAATGGCCTAGTGGCTAGCGCTCTGGCTCTCGGTGCCACAGGTTTCGGATTCGAGTCCCAGCGGTGTCATGTATGTTTGTAGTGGTTCGGAATCCATTTTAAGCCATAGGTCCTGGTCTCATATGACTGTTGAGCGTAGAGCTGACAACCCTACCCGTAAAAGAAAAACATCTGTCGTCTCGAAATCTACCAGTAAGTAGACGGTCTTGGCCCACACTGGGCTGTTGCACCAAAGATGATGACATGATGAAATGCCACACATTTAATATATGTATTTATCATGAAAATGTTATGTTAATTTCTGAGTTGGCACCTGCTATTCCTAATAGTACAACCAAATTTTTGAAAATCATTTAGAAGGATAAGAGTTGGATGCTGCAAACATGGAATGTTTATAAAAATCATAATGTTGCTTAAGATAGGTTTTATTGAAACCTAATTTTAATTGCATATTTTATATTGGCATTTAAAGATTAATGTGTTTGAGGGAAAAAATTGGATTTATTACAGAGCCAGATTTAATATAATGTAAAGCCCATACAGACCAAATTCCATTACGTGTTTAAAATAGAATATGTGCTTTGAAATACTTCTGATGCGAAATTTATTTTAATCATGATCTATTACTTAGATTACAAATGTACAGATTTTTGAAGGATACATGCTCTCATTGTATCCTGGCACCCTGCATCTTTGAAGAGGATTGTGGTAATTGAATCCTGACAAAGTTGCAGCTCTTATGTCAGCAGAACATATCTCATTGACATATCTTTTAGTAGATGGGTGGTTTATCTAATTTCTAGGTTATCAGTTGTCTGGTAGTTATTAATCTTTCATTGTTGAAACTGCTTGGGATTCAAACATTGGATCACTTCCTGGGCCATTATCTGCATGTACTGTGTTATAAAAAACATATAGTGGCAAACATACTTGCTCAAGGTGTGTGAATTGCTGATTAACTAAAAAAAAATTACCATTGGGTGCAATTGAAATTGAAACATAAAAATTGGAAACTAATTTTATAACTTATATAGGCTTCTAATTCTAAAACTTTGTGTCCTAACGAAGGCCTAAATTCACTGCACTCTAATTTGTCTTCAAATACTTTTTAAAATTAATTTGTGTTATATACTTCAATTAGGTTTTGAGTTAAAATAAGAATTTTATTTTCATGAATGGTAAATTATTTATATCCAGGGTTTTTTTTTTTTTTTTTTAATATTATTTGATCCTAACAAATTTCATTCTTTATCACCCTTTGACTATTAGTAGTGATCTAAAATCGTTAAATGTAAATCTGGTGGCCTTATTGAAATATGCATTTGCAGCCCAATGAAAGTTACCTTTATGTACTGCATTGTAAAAAAACATATTGTGACAAACATACTTGTTTAAAGTATGTAAAGGAAGGGCTCAATATTTTTTAAAAATTGCCCTTGGGTATAATTGGAAATGAAAACAAAAAAAATTTTAAGTTGCCCTTAATTTATTTGATGCAAGAAAATTTGCAAATCACCTTACTTTCATTGAAATAGCCAAGAAACAAACTCATGTAATAGCTTGACATACTTTCTCTGCTTCCATAATGACCAATAGCAATATAACAAGAATAATTTTCCCATCACTTTAAAAATTGAAACTATTTTTCATCCAAAACGTAAATTTACTGACTACTACTTCTGTCAAATTAATATCAACTCTACTTCTGTCTTTGTTAGCTCTACAATCATTACTACTCAGAATACCCTGTCCATTGCTAAAGCAAAACCAAATAGACAAGTCCATTTAATTTCAAAAATCAAAATGTTTGCTAAAAATGAGCAACATCTAACAGATCATTTAATTGGTTAAAACAAACAAATAATAGATAAAAGGAAACAGAATTAAAAGGAGATATTACTGAATGAAGATGTAATAGACCATTAAAATCTTCAGAATTCATGTTGGAAAGCAGCTCTAACAATAGTGATGTAGTAAATTAACTTTTAAATTGAGTTTTTAAATTAATTCAACTAGATAATTTTAGGTAAGTTTTTTTGGTGTTAAATATATTTTTTACATTTTATGAAACTTTTCTTTCATTTACTTTTATTGTTAATTTTAAAACACTGTTTTGTGCAGCTTCATTAAAATTGGTCCTTCTGCCATTTTGATTTATTATTTAGCATATATTCTCTATCTACATTATTTAATCATCAATTTTTCTATTTCAATAAGTAGATCTTTCATGGTTCTTTCCAGGTATTATATAATACTGATAATTCCTTTCTAATTTTTCTGATTATGAATTCTGACATTCCAATCATATAAGTAGGTCTTTTCATTGCTGGTAGAAAAAGAACTTGAAAAGATTTAGCTCCAGTTTCCTTGAAGCAAAACTCTGCAGTATTATGCACAATTTTATATGCTTGAAGCTTAGAAGTTTCTTAAACTGAAAAGGCATACTCAATTTATTGAGGTTTAAGGAACAAGAAAAATTATAAATAATAAAATACAACTATATCAATTGAAAGTAAGGACTCACGCAACAATGCCAATACTGCTCAGAAGATTGACCAAATATTTTTGCAGCCAAAGAACTAGCGCTATGAATAAAAAATAAAGCCAAATTTTCCATCAAATATTCCAAACTCCAAATGAATTTCCCCAAATATAACTTGTTCCTGTAGTGAATGCCATCACACAGATTCATTGGTGAAAAGAGTTTTGTTGGACACAAAATATATATCTGCATTCAGGCTTCGCATTACTAGCAAAAGCTGTTATCTACTACTGAGCCGTAATTTAGAAAATATTGTATTATATATTTATGTTTCCCTTTTTTATTAAACTAATATTGAATGATGTTCCCACTTTTAATATTCTACCAATCCGTGAAAAATATTACCGACTTTGTTCTAAGTAAAATGAATTTATGATGTATTCCTCAAGAAGAGCATCTGCTGACCATTGTCAGTAACATTCTTAATTCACTTTATAGTAGCTGGATATGTTAACTATTACATGCAATTATTGCGTTTATCAATTTTGTACTAAAAACATTTTAAATTTAGAATATAGTAGATTTGATGGAACTTTTTCGGCACTTTAAATTAAAATATATATATGATTTTTGATGGCATTAAACAAATTACTGAAGTCTAGAATTAATTAATCGCATCTTATAGTTATTAATTGTATAAGGTGGGTAGTCAAACATATTGTTTAAGAAAAGCTAGAAATGATTTTATTTATGGAAAAAGAGAATATTAAAAAAATTTTAATATCAACTGAAATGAAAGAAATGTAAATTTGAGCCTCATTTATCTGGAGTTTAAGACATAGCAATTATTACTGTAGCTCCAACATTTGTAAGTTCTCCAAGTTTTTACAAACTTGTTACTACTTTTATATTAAGAATTTATGTTCATAACGCATATAAAATATTGCCAATAAAAAATCACAATGAAATTAATTTTTAAGAGAAAAATTTGCTGTATTTAATTGAAAATCTCACATGGACTTTCTTACCTATTATAAATCTTTATCATGTCTTATCATACCATTTAATATTTAAAAAAAAAAAAGTATTTTTTTCCTTTAAATTTGCTTTTTTCATACTATTGTTTGTAAATTAATGGTTAAATTGTTCTGTACCCAGGTGAATCTAACAAATATAATTTTGCTGTTTCTATAATTGCAATTATTCTGATAATGTGATGGGGAGGGGTCGAAAATTATGGCTCGAGCTGGATTCTGATTTCCAGTCACCTTCACTAGAATATAAATCTAAGAGACAATTACAAAATTAAGAAGATGCTAAGATTCTAAAAATGAAGTAAAATTAAATAATGGTCCACTGCTCATCAATATATGTTAATAACCAATTTGGTTTATATAAATTTGTAAATGATTGTTCATTTAAGTAAAATAGGAAAATGATTTATGAAAGAAATCAAGCTAAGGAAAATCGACTCGTATAAGAAGAGGATGAAATATCCAACATAAGTTGAGGACTGTTTGTCATTCCTAATCTATATTATTAACTTATTTTAAATAATTATATCAAAGATAACTTGAATTAAATATTAGGCATGCAGCAAGAGGAATGTTGGAGGAATATTTTTATTATAAAATTTGTTATAATGTTGTTATCAATAAATTAAATCTTTTTTTTTTTTTCTAACATTTTACCTTCATATATGAATAATTATTTTTGAGGACTATCTTTATATTTTATAAAAGACTTAATTTTTGTTTTACTATGAAAATTTTTACATTCATTGTGACAAGAAATGAAAAAAGTGGTACCTTTAATAGATTTTTATTGTTCGGTTGTATGATGAATATAAAGTCTTGCATGTCTAATTTTTAACTAAATGTAAATTTTAAAAATCAATGTTTTATTTTTCTTAGATCTGCCTACGATAATCACAGAAAAGAGAAAGTAGCCATAAAGAAAATATCACCTTTTGAGCACCAGACTTATTGTCAAAGAACTCTGCGCGAGATCAAGATTCTCACCAGGTTCAGACATGAAAATGTAAGTTGTGAATTCATGCTAATATACACTTTTTGTTCTTGCTTGTTGATTTCCTTGTTTCTTATAAACATTTGCAATGTTAATATTTTTGTATATTAATGAAATTTTCCTTATAGATTATTGATATACGTGACATCCTGAGAGCTCCTACAATTGATTTGATGAAAGATGTGTATCCTTTTATTATATTGCCATATATTTACCATATTAATATAAACTTCTGAGGGTTGTTATGAACTCAAAAACTTAATTTCAAGATATTGTCAAATGCGTTTCTTTTCAATATTTATATGTATATATTTGCTTTTGCTTAAAGAGGATTTTTTTTTTATATTTTTGGGTTCAGAGGATCGTTTTTGATTGTAATATACAAGCATAGGCCTCTTCGAAGAATCTTTAAAAGATAAAATCAAATCAACGTAAATCAATTACATTTTTAAAAAGTCATACATTAATAAGGCATGTCCCCCCCAGATGTATTAAGGAATAATTTCATATAAACTTGATTTCATTTTCTTGATTTTTTTTTTAACTAAATTTCAAATCGTATTAATCTTATTATTAAAAACTTGCTATTTTTGAACTTGAATTAAATTAAAATGTGAAAGGAAATAATGTTATTTTTTATTGGTAAACACAGTTTCAGGTAATATTTTTATATTTCGCTTAAATTCATGGGATGAATTCTAAATTTAATTTGAGATGGGGAAAATACCAACTTAACCAAGGATGAGTCTCCAAGAGATATGGACTCTTGGCTTAAGGGAAAGTTGTACTACAAGATATAATATTGCTAAACAAAGATTAGTTTTTACATAATGTTTCATAAACAGGAACATCTATTAAATTAACTAATAATAATATTTTAAAACAATTGTTCTCAAACTTATTAGTCCTACAGTAATTTTTTTTCGGGAAAAAAAAAAAATACTTGGTACTCCTTTTCTTTAAGCCAATGATTCCCAAAGTTTTTTGTTCTACAGCCCCCTTATTAAAAAAAAAAATTAATACAAATTGGAAAATCCTTGGAACCCTTGGAAATCCACCATCTTGAAATGAATAAACAGACCAATACATAAAAAGACACACATTTTTAAAAATTATATTTATAAATCTACCTGTCTACCTAGACCTTACTTTTATTCCTTTAAAAAAGAAAAAAAAATTCATTTCTTTACTCTAAAATTCTTTTTATTTGAAAGTTATTCACATGATTTTTTTCATTTATAATAAAAAAAAAAAAAAATTAAATATTATCTTAGAAAATGTATGCTTATTCCTGATTAATTCAGATTTGGCAGTTTAATATTTATTTCATAAAGAAAAATATCTGCAAACATTTATTGTTCATTCCTTAAGTCAAATTTCAGATATATTGTACAGTGTCTAATGGAAACTGACTTGTACAAACTTCTGAAAACACAGAAGCTTGGAAATGATCATGTCTGCTACTTCTTATACCAAATTTTGAGAGGATTAAAGTACATCCATTCTGCAAATGTCTTGCACCGAGATTTAAAACCTAGTAATCTTCTGTTAAACACTACGTGTGACTTAAAGGTAAGTAATTTTTTTTTTTTTTTTCATTAAAAATATCAATTTGTTTAAATGAATAACAGTATCAAATTTCATCTGTGACATAAAGAATTTTTTTTTTTTTTTTTCCTCTAAAACCTTTGAGATTTTAATGATTAAATTTTATTTTTTTATTTTTTTTGCAAGTCATATACATAATTATGTAAATATTTGCCTATTATTTTATAAAAAATTTTTGCTTCTATTAATATATTTAATACAAAAAAATTTAAGGAATTCTTAATAATATGAAGTTAAACATTGGTATATTGCGATTGTTTTTTATCTTTTGTCACAAAGAATTTATTAAGTCATTTTTATTTTTCAGTGTGATAGATTTTTTAATTATAATGAAATATACATTAATGTTAATTTTTACTGGCTATTAATATTTTCTACAAAATTTGCTTCTTTATAGTTAGTTAAGGAGGACAGTTGATTTTTTGTGAATTCTTAAATTTGTTATTTGATGACATAATTGAAATAAGTTCATGTTGATTCATGTTTCAAAAGAACATTTATTAGTTGCTTAACTTTAAAATTCTGGGGGAGGGTTAACCTACTTTTGCCAGTCAAAAATTATATGAATAATTTGTATATGTAATAAAATTCACTTTTTTGATTTAATTCTATCAGATGTTGAAATAGTGAGAAAATTTGCAATTATGTTTGTATAATTTTAAGATCTATTTTATCAACAATTGAAAAACGTATCAATTTTATTACTGTAGAATATTTTCAAATAATTGTGATTCACTTCTGAGATTTTGTTGGTTTATTTTATAGTTTTAATATGTTTTTAAATGTGAATAGTTAATTAGCAATTGAAGATAAGATAATTTTCTCCCCCGTTTTTACAGATATGCGATTTCGGATTAGCTCGTGTTGCTGATCCAGCTTATGATCACACTGGTCTTTTAACAGAATATGTGGCTACCAGGTGGTACAGGGCACCAGAAATCATGTTAAATAGCAAAGGCTATACTAAGTCAAGTATCCTTTCAAAGAAATATTTTATAGCATTTATTTTGTTTTATTATATTTAGAACATATTATCAAATCAGTCTGAGAATGCATAATTTATATTATGAAATTAAAACTTTCTATTATTGTAAAATTGAATAATCTAGATATATGTTTAGAGTAATTTAGTTTTTAAGAAGAGAATTACATGTCCAAATTTGTGTATACTATGGGAAGCAAATGAAAGTTGCCAGTAAATAATTAGTTGTGTATCTTTTATTACTAGTGCGTGTACTTATTGGATATGTATGATCCAATAAAATATGCACCATAAAAAATGACATTTCTGGATGCTCATATTTACTGATCAACATTAGCTGTGTAGAATAGGCTTTTAATGTTTCTTGAAGAAATGCTGAATAATTTAAATGCTAATAATTTGATACATTCACGACAAAAAGTTTTTTGTAGCTTTGTGTCAGCTTCCTCTTTTTGGTTTTTGAAGAACAAATTATTTGCTATTGAATTTAAATTTTCCTTGCTTTTAGATGTAAAAAAAAAATTAAATGTTGAACCACTATCAAATGATGTTTGTAGTTCTTGAATATACACATTGAGAGACCAGATTATGAAATATAGGGTGTCTCAAAATTCACGCAAGAAGTAATTTTGAAAGAAAATGCACATTTTTAAATTAAAACTGAATTTTTTGTTGATTCATTAAGTATGCAATATGAGTTTATGGAATAGAATATAATATAAATGATAGAATATAAAAGATAATACACACGTTCTAGCAAAAATTTTATAACTATTTTACATAAATGGGCCTGAATTTCATTGATATAGTTGCTAAATTTCTTCCAATGTGTGGGTGGTTATGTGGCATGTTGGCATAAACTTCAAACTTAAAAGTCCCCAAAGAAAAAGATCCAACTGCATTAAATTACATAATCAGGAAGGGACTCGTACAGTTATTGGATTGTGTATTTTGGGCTGTGTGGCACTGTCTTATTGAACTATTATCCATATCCATATTTTGCTCAAAAAACTGGATTATGTTGCTAATGAGCGCCGTCAATTGTTATCGTCTGCTGAGCCACGTTTTGAAAAAGAATGGTCCGATGATGCCTCCAGTCTAAAATCCACGTCAAACGGACACATTTTTATATATTTGTTTCTTCGCAATCACAAGCAGGTTTTCTGAACCCCAAATCCAACAATTTTGGTGATTAATGAAACCATCATCACTGAAAATAATTTTGAAAAAAATCAGTGTTTACCTATTGTTCCATAATGTATTCAACGAACTCTCATCATTGTGCATAGTCAGTAGGCTTCAATTTCTTGAATCAGTAAGTTTCAAGTTAATTGAACTTTGCAAGTATGAAGATGCAAATCGTTCATGGGAATATGTTATAAAGGCATCCTAAAATGTTCAATTCTTGAGCACAATGTCAAATTGATGGACTCTCATGAATTGCTTCAATGTTTTGTGTTGATGGGCGGTTAGAGTGTTTAAGACCACTAATTGATTCAGTCTCTCTAAATTCTTTAATTAATTTCTTTACAGTTATTGCAGTTAAATAAATATTCAGATCATATGTTGTACAAAAATTTCAAACTGTATCTACCAAACCTTCATTATTTTTAAAGTATCTGCAATGAAAACAGTTGTTCTTTTGTGTATGTTCTATTTTTACTAACCTAGATTTGGCAGCTGTCACTCTGCCTTTTCATTGGCAACACTTATCAAATGCCACAGAATTTAAATCTTGCATGAATTTTGGGACACATTGTACATCTGTATTTAGATTTTTATAGATTAAATTCTCTCCTTTTTATCCTGTTGCATCAAAAAAAAATCCTCACCCTTTTGCTTTTTTTGCCTTTTTATTCAACATATTAGAATTAAGTTATTAATTTGTTTTAAAAGTTAGCTGTTAAAATTTTATTTTTAAAACTTGAATCAAAACATTTTCACAAATATAAGAATTTACTTACGTAATGTCTTAAAAAAATAACAAATTTAAAATTTTTTTAATTTAATAAAAATCCTAATATCAAAATCATATTTAGAAAAATATTTACATTTTAATTTATTTTTAATGTATTGCTTTGTTAGTAATTAAACATTTTACTTGAAAAGCAGCACGATTGGATGACGATTTAATTAATAATGATTATTTCATTGTTTTTCCATAATAGTTTAGAGGAGAAATAATATACATATGGAAGATTAATTACAAATTTTTAAATTTGTATTAAGTTTTATTTTTTGCATCTCTTTTTTTCTTATAAATTATTTGATGTTTTTGTTTTGTTTATGAGTTTGCATTTATTATTTTTTAGTTTTGTGAATTAATTTGGTCTATACTGATTTTTTTTTTTGTTGCAAATTTTCCTTATTGATTTTTAGTTGATATATGGTCTGTTGGTTGTATATTAGCAGAAATGTTGTCAAACAAGCCAATATTTCCAGGCAAACATTGTAAGTATCACATAAAATCATACATGTACATTTTTTATATTTATTCATTTGTATATGTTTCTGTATAGATTAGGACAGGGATGGGCAAACTTTTCGGTCGCAAGCTAAAAATCGAAAAAAAAAAAGTTTGGCAGGCCAAGATAAATTTTTCTGAAATTTTGAAAACAATATACAAGTATTGCAATTTAAATATGTTAATGAGATTAATGAAATTGCAATTTCATTTTTAAAAGTTCCTTATATTGAGGTTGAAGTGAGATGTACTGATTCTAAGGAACGAGGCTAAATGCTCATCTGTCAGTCTACTTCTCAAATAATTATTTCTAAGGTTCATAGTTGAAAACACTTGTTCACATATATAAGATGAAGGCAATCATAGCACTGATTTTCTGGCCGTGAGATATTAAATTTGGGTAACTTCCGATAATGATTTGTAAAACTGTAACTTTGGCATATTTAGAAACAACTGCTTGAGATGATTGTTAAATTGCAACTCAATTAAAAATATTCAATTCTGTTTGAATGGCACTGAAATCTTGAAATCTGTGTTCGAATTCAAAATGCAGTTTTTTCAAGCCATCTTCATAAACTTCTTAAGCTTCTCTTCATTTACTGAGTAGTGTATTGAATTTAACTTCGGGAAAAAAGAGACAAGTCGAGTTCTTAGCTAGCTGCCCAGCAAACAGATTAAGTTTTAGTTTAAAAGCTTTGAGATGGCCTAGATATTGCCAATATCTATCTCATATGACAAAGAAGATTTGTGAAAATTAAATGCCATTCTGTATCTTCTAACATTTCGCACTCCGCAGAACACTGTTTCTCACGGAAGAATGACACAATGTCGTCTTTCAGCTGCTAAACTCACTCGAAAACACATCCTCCACTAACATAAGCCACCTTACTTTCTTGTAATATAGCACATCAGAGTATTCAGATTGTACGGACTAAAGAAAATCTTGACACTGCCAGTGAGTAAGTCCACGAGATCAAATAGTATTTACAAACTTCACGGCTGCATCAAGCTCAGGTTTCATATTCAATGCAAATTTACACAGAGCATCTTAATGTATAACAAAACATAGAAAAACAACTTTGTTTCCGGGATAGTTTTTGATTAAAAAGTCTAAGAAAACCAGATTTTTCTTGTCATATTTGGTGCTCTCTCGGTCTTAATATTACATATATTTATTATAAGTACATTCAAAGTTAAAAGTCCTTCCTGAAATTCACGAAGAATATCACATCCATTGTAGTTCCCTTTAAAGAATGCATGCATGCCAGTTCCTCGGTAATTTTTAAAGTTCTCATCAACACCTCTTATAAATAATACTATTTGAGTAGTATCATTTACATCAGTGCTTTCATCTATAGCTATGGAGCAAAATTTAAACTGGCCAATCTTTGACTCTAATTGTAATGTCAAACTTTTATCGATGACTTCGATTCTAGAAGTCACCGTTTTTTTTTTAGATAAGCTTACAGTCTCAAAATTATCTTTCTTGTCTGGACATAAAACATTACAAACTTGGAGCATGCATTGTTTAACAAACTCTCCATCACTGAGAGCTTTATTATTTTTAGCAATATTGTATACTACAATGTCACTTGCATGTGTAGCTACTTCTTGGATACTTTTACCTTCTTGAAAAAATTTTGTCAGCCTAATAATTTTTTACAAAGACTTTCTGCATTTTGTTTTCTTTCATATTCGGACATTGCTTCGTAATTGTAATTCTTATGCTTAGATGTCAAATGACAGGAAATGTTATATTCTTTGAAGACTACTACAGCTTCATTGTAGATGAGACACGCTGGTTTATCTTTTACAACTGTAAAAATATTTCTTATGTCCATTCATCATTAAAAGCACAGCACTCTGAATCAACTTTACGTTTTTTAATAGCCATTTTGGGGTTGAAATATTTTACAAATAACCCAAACAAGCACTAGCTACACTGTACTTTTAATAATTTCACCACTATTCACAATGATGCTATATGTTCGCAATCTTTCCATATGCAATCAATAATATTAGAACTCGTGCCAAAAGAAAAGCCGCTTGCTGGAGCTTAAAATCCGCAGTCTGCCACATGTGAGGTTTAATTCACCTATATTGGATTCCCATATGTCTGCTCTTCGAGAAAGAGATAACGCTTGTTGGTGCTAATCTACAGCTATAACTAACCAAGAACTTCCGCTTTTAACACTTTACCGATTGAAAGCTGGCTGTGTTGGCTATTTCCGTCGATTTATGTTTTGTAGGATAAAAATAGAGAAAGTAAAAAGATCATCAGTCCTTAGAAAAAAAGAAAGGAAAAAAAAAAACCACTAAAAACTTTGATTAAATATTAATCAAAGTAGAAAAAAGAGATGGATATATAATATATAAATATATATTTCTTTCAATTTGTCTTGAACCGGAAAATTAAAATTCTATCCACGGGTAGAATAGAATGGGCCACGGGCCGAATAGAATCTTCCGGCGGGCCGTAGTTTGCCCATCCCTGGATTAGGACATCAGGCAAATATGTCAACTTATTTATTTATTTTTTAATTTAGACAACACCCATAACATATTTTCTGTTTCGAAGCAATTTATATGTCACTATTTGTTTGATGTTCATCTGGTGCCTACTAAAACAACATTTGCTATATAAACAGCAAAGTATTCAAGAGCTATCAATTCAGCTGTTTACAACTACATAATAATTAGTCATTTTTAGCATTGTTCTTCAAGTGTAGTTTAAAAGGTGGGTAATATAACTATAATGTTCATACGACTTGAATTGAATAGTCACTGATTGTCATATTGAAATGAAAGCATCAACAACAGTATAAATAGGATTATAACTTACTACGGGCAGTTTTTAAAAAATCAAAAGTTTCAGATAACTTTATTTATTGTTTGGTTTGCAATATCTACATTAACACTTTATGTAGTCACAAATACAATTGAAGAAGGCAAGTAGAATGTTCTTTTACGAGTAGAAAAAAATGGTAGATTATTGCTTCGCTACATATTAGAAAAAAATTTCAGAATACTGTGACACAACTATATCTACCTTTCTTTTATGAAGTGCTGTGTCCTTTTTCACAAAAGTTAATGCTTTAGTTAAAGTTAAGCTCCCAAATCAGATAAATTGTTAACTTCACTTTTTAATTTAAATTTATATTTCAAAGTTTATAATTGTGTTATCTCTGTTTATATGAGTATTTACTAAATGTCTGTCTTTGTGCCATTATGGGCAGGACGATAAATTTGTATTTTAATGCTATAACTGCATTGAAGTGCTTTTTTAAACACTGATGACTTAAAGTTTGACGACCTTGAGATTGGCATTTCATATAAACTAAACAATAGTGGTTTTTTTCTCAACTCTACTTCAAGAAAATAACGAGGCTAAGTTAAAATTGCACTTGACTGGGTTATCCAAGTTGTTGGCATGTTTGGATTAGACATCATCTAAGGGAGAATCATTTGAAATTTAAACTTAATGTGAAGAATAGTGTCTTCCTTATTATGAAAGTATTTGATCTGTTATCTTTTTTCCATGGAGGAAACTTCTTATATTCAATTGATACATGTGAACCATTTTAGATTTCTAGTTATAAAAAAATCTGGAGTATTAACAGGTTGGTGTATTAATGAATAGTAAAATGTAAATTAATTATATTATGTAGATAGAAGTGAAGATTAAAGTTTTACATAAAATATCAGACTTGCCACTTTAGTAGAACAGAATTTCTGCCTTTAACTATTTTAATCCTTAATGTGCATTAGTTGATATCTGGTCAGTAGGTTGTTGTCTTGCAGAAATGTTAAATAGTGTTCCTCTATTTCCAGGCAAAAATTGTAAGTATAGATGTTATTAAATGTTTTAAAAATTAGTAAAACAGTTTTTTAGTAAATTTCTTAAGTATTTATCTGTTATGTTGTGATATTTTGTTGTGTCAAGCAAATTAATATTATTTTTTATCAAATTATTATTCTAAAATATTTTTTATTTTAAAGATTTTTCTAAAAAAATTCGATACTACTTGCATATCTTTAATAATTTTTCTTTGCCCTTCATATCCACTTTTGTCATGTTCTTATACTAAGAGGTTTTTTAATTCCTTTCTGTCGCATTTCATGTACTGTAGATTGAAAGCGTGATTTAAAAAAAAAAAATTAGACAGATTATAGTTTTTTGTAATTACAAGTACTTAATTTTTTCCTTATAAAATAACTAGCTTCATTTAATAAACTATAAAAAGCAAGAAAATTTGAATTTTTTAAAATTTTCAATTGAAAATATTTACTTGAATTGATACTAATAATTTCAAATACAAAAATATTTTTAATTTATCTAGAAGGTTTTTTTTTTTTTTTAATAAACACATATTTTAAAATACTAAAATGCCCCAAAATTATCATAAATATCAAGTGAATTAAATTATTTTCTACATCAAATATTGATTTTGATGTATTGTCATTATTTTATAGTATGTGAATATTTGTTATATTTCCCTCTCCATTTAGAATAAGTCTATTGACTTCTGGATACTGAATCATGCTTTTATTAAACTTTTTTACAAGTTGATATACCTTCAATGTCATTTATAAGTAACTGACAATTTCTTTAAATGTAGAATTTTTTTTTTTTCTTCTTTTCCTAATTTGAATCATTCGTAGAAATTTATATATATATTATAAAGTATTCGTAAAGGTAACAATAATTACTTTAAGGAAACTAGTCATTTTTTAAGCTATAAATAAACTACTTGGCCGTTCATTATTATGCTTATTAGGACACAAAAAAGCATGCAGTGCATCAAAGACTGTATTATATGACTTTTTATTGTATATAAAGTGTGCAAATATCTGAATGCTCTATGTAATTTGATAGTGAGACACTCTGTGTTGAACTTCTAGAAATTTAGTGTTTTTTGACATTAACTAGTATGGAGAAAATCATTAATTTTTTTGGCATTATATTTTTAGTAAATATGTTTTCATATTATCATAAAATTGATTTCAGTATAATTCAAGTAATAAATTTAATGATATGATGTATATTGGAGGAATAATAAATGCATAAGATATTTAGAATAATGTTTATTTTTTCTACATAATGTTTCTGGAATATGTCTGATAAAAGAAAATGTAATCATAAATATTATATTTAGGGGCAGAAAAAGAAATTAAATAATTGAAATAGCAAATATAAGATATTTCATAATATTAATGCAAGACAAATTAGAAAAGCAAACTACAATATCAATACAGAAAATAAATTCTAATGTTATTTCCAAAAGATTTACCGGCTATTAATAAGAAACAATAAGATTATTTTGTGCAAGCGATTTAAAAGAAAATTTCATAAGAGACAAAGAAAATTTAAGATTAGATAAAACGTTCATCACTGCCCTTTATTATTATATAATTTTTTATTATAATGTTGCTTGAAAGTATACCTTATGCAACTATTGTATTTCATGGATGTTCATTTGTTTCTTCAAGAGATAAAACATATTTGTCAGAAACATTGCAATATCCTGTGATAATAATCTGATTTTGGTTCAAACAGAAAAAATGTTACATCACAAGACCCAGTACTAAGTTTTTCAAGAAAATTCTTGATTAGGAAAATTAGCTAGCATATATAAAATCAGTACATTTATTCGAGCAATATATTTATGAGATGTGAATATGCAATGCCCATTTTGTTAGTTGTATCTACTCCACTTTTCATGGAATTATAATCTGGGATAATTTCAGCTTTTTTTTGGCATTGCTGTCAATATTTGGTTTATCATGCATTATAGAATGCAGAAGAACAGCTTAATTCTTATGAGTAACACATGAAATGAAGGATTTATCTTTTGAAGTCGGATATGATCGATCAAATCATCCTTTTGTAGTTAATAAAAATTCTCTTGAGATTTCTTTTTTCTTTAGGATGCCAAGAAGAGTCAGTTTCTTTTGCAGTAAATAATCTGCAATTGCACAATAATTGTCTATTATATTTCTACAGGAATTTAAAATTGTGGAAATCATCCTTTTCGCAACATCCTGTGGAATTTTTTAAAAATTCATATGTGCCATCTGGTTGTGATCCACAGTAAAGTTCGGCATTGGATGTGTGAATTGTCTTCACATCACCTAAAGTGTACATTTCCCCCCTTATTTTGGTAGTTTATTTGGAATGTATTTGATTCATTGGCAATGACCATGAAAGGGATGCAACATTTTGTCAATTGTAGTGAATTCATTCAGGCTATAGCAATTATAATTTTTAAGAAAAGAGGGGGGAAAAATTACTTTTTAATAAATTGTAGAGGAAGAATAAATTTTAATTTACACCAATACATTTGCTTACAAAAATTATTTTTAAAAAAATCTAATTTGTTTTTAAATGTCTAAACTTTGACAGTTTCAAACTTTTTGTCCCTCATGCTTCTTTTCAATCTTGCTGTTCTGTAAATATGCTGTGAATTTTTAAATCAGAAGTTAATAAGAAATCATAGTTTTTAATTTTCTGTCGGTTCCTTTCATTTAATAATATTAGGTTAATTATTTTCGCAACATCCTATGGAATTTTTAAAAATTCATATGTGCCATTTGGTCGTGATCCACAGTAAAATTCATTTAATAAATTTTTAGAAATTTCATTTTTTTTTTTTTCTTTTTATAGATCTTGATCAGTTGAACCATATTCTCAACATAGTAGGTTCACCATCACAAGAAGACATGTATTGCATCATCAATGAAAAGGTAGAGATATTTAAACATATTTTAAGTTGAATCTTATAACATATGCATATTATATATGTATATATATATTTTAAAGCTGTTTATTATTTGCTTATATATTTAATTAAAAATATTTATATAATTAGGAGACATTTTATCTTGTGCAATTTGGTTCCTTTTACACATGATTTATTTGTGAGTTTTCTAAAAACATACTTTATTAATTAATGAGTTAATAAAAGTTTTTTTTTTATTTTAATAAGAATTGTAAATTGCATTTTATAAAATATGTTTATGTCCAGTATGTAAAATAAGTCACTCTATAAACATAACTTAGTTGCATTGTAACTTATTTATTACTAATTATTGTAGTTTGAATGTCTTGTGCCTTCAAAATTAACAATTGTTCCAAATTAATGAGTTAAATAAATAAAGGTTTATTAATGTTTTATTTTGAATTTTTTTAATCTTGTGTATTTGCAGACTAAAAAATAGTAAAAAAAAAAAAAAAAAAAGATTTGCAATTATCTTCAAAACCAAAAGTTCATTTCATACCAATTTTTGTCTTGGCTATTAAGGCATACTTTATAATTTTATTCATTCAGTATGTATGGTATCTGAAAAGTATGATAAATTGATAATTGGTGTTAACCATTTTACCCACTTGTGTTCATCCATCTCTTTCACGATATTTAAACTATATATCTTCAATCAGCCATGTGCAGACAAGAATTGTCATGGAGCAAAATAATCCCGGTCTGACCCATGCCATGGCATTCCTTTTGTTTTGGATTGCACAATATAAATTTTCAAAGTTTAGCTGACAGTGTTACTTCTGGAATCCCACTTTAAAAAGTACATCACTTGATTTTGCAAGCTAAAATTCTTTGCTTGAATTTCTTTTATTTAAATGAACTTAAATTCCTTTATTCAAAAAGATATTAATTACTTATGTGTGTTTTATATTTTAATTAATAACATGTACTATATATGTTTTTTATTTATGTGGCTTGCTGTCAAATTACAGTGAATATGTGTTGCCCTTTGCAAACCTGTGCATCCCTGAGCTGGCATATCTTTTAATTAATTAGAATTATTTATGAATAGCTATTGTATATCTGGATCTAAGTAATTTTATCAACTGATTTAAAATTTCTTCTATCAAGTTCAGATGACAGCAAAAACCAAAAATCATTGGCATTCCTACCATACTGTGCATATCCAACTGCACATAATTTTTTTTTTTTTTACCAATATTATTGTTGATGGTGCTTTTTATTGATGTGATATCTTAGAACATATTGATATATCTTTGTATATCTTTTCTTTCAATTTTGTTCATAATCAAGCATTTTCAGTTTTGTATAAAGAAAGCAATGTGAAAAAAAATAAGAACTGAAGAACAATCTCCAAATATAGAATTTAAAAATGTAAAATAGTTTCACAAATTAATCTTTTAATCTGGCCAAAAAAAAAAAGTTGGTTATTTTATAAAACTTAAAGCCATATCTCCAGATATTAAAACCTTGCATAATTATTCCATGTGATTTATTTTGAAAAGTTTTATTTTATTTTGAAATTATTGCAGAATATTTGAACTTTTTAAAGCAAGTCTCATATTTTTGGCCGTGGTTACATAATTTGTTATTTCTATATATGTATCTTATTTTTTATTGCAGTAAAAACTTATTCTATGCATATTATTTTCTAAGATCAAGTTAATTTTTTTAAACATTATTTTAAAAAATTTTTCTTTACATAAACTGTGC
Source organism: Caerostris extrusa (assembly GCA_021605095.1). Lineage (NCBI taxonomy): Eukaryota > Metazoa > Arthropoda > Arachnida > Araneae > Araneidae > Caerostris > Caerostris extrusa. Next base: position 72,114 of record BPLR01002348.1, read on the forward strand.
AAGTAATTTCAGTTAATCATATAATTTTTTTACCCATGAGTATCCAATGGGTATTGTTTTCGGTAACGACCTGAAATGATGTCCGATCCGAAATAAAGTTATGCCAAAAGGAAACAATGGAAATTGAAACAATATTGACAACAATGGAAGACAATGTTAAAGCGCATGATCGTGAAAGGAAAAGAATAGCCCGTTCGAAGCCTGAAACTCGTGCCCGCCAAAATGCCCTTCAACAGGAGCGTCGAGCTCTCAAGCCGCCAACAGGCTATCAACCCTCACGATGACAATATTAAACACACGAAATGTGTTCAAACTCCTTCTCTTTACTCTCCCTCCTGTTCTTGTCCTCTCAAGGATACTTTTTAATTTGTCCTCTTCAGTTACTCCTTCCTGCTCCCATTGCTTGAACAATACTCATTCCGATTTAAACGACTACTCTCATGAGAAACAGTGGCTCAAAGTCGAAGAACGTTTCTTTAAATCAAATTGCAATAATTTTCTTTGTCGACTTGGATGAAGCTATTTTTTGTAAAACGTGCAGTGATCATATTCGTAAACGCAACGCTCCAAATCTTGCAGCCAATTATGGGTTTCGATATCCTGAGCAACCCTCCTGTTTGTCTGAGTTGAATGACTTGGAAGAGCGCCTCGCTCTCTTCGTATCCCTTTCATGCAAATACGAGAGCTTGGTCGGAATCGTCAATATGTTATCAAGGGATCCGTTATGAACGTTCCTAACGACTTGCACAAATCGGTCGACTGTCTTCCTCGCAATGCAAACGATTCAGCCACTATCTACGTGAAATTGAAGAAACGCTCTCTTTCAAATCGCACTTTATGTATCAATGCGTTAATCCCAATCGTGTTTACAATGCGGCTTTGTATCTAATGAACAAGCTTTTATACCAATCACAAAACGTTAATATCGATTTGGATGGCTCGAAAAATTTCTAACAGAATCGTTTCCTGAAGGTTCAAATGCTTTCGCTGACCTGAATCTTATCTCTTCGGAAGAGAACGATGAGTCTGATATAGACGACGATGATTATGACGACCCATTCGTAAATCCCGCTCCAGCCGAGACAGTCATTAATAAACTCAATACCAACATTGATGCTGGATTGGCATTAGCACCTGGTGAAGACCAAATGCCTTTTTGTCAGTATTGTTTGATGATCTTGCAGAAGAGCTCTCCTACCCCAGAATCTACTGTGGTGATATGCGTCGTTTTACGAGAAAGAAACCTCCCACCTACTCAGAAATTGTTAAATCTGAATTGAGACGTTATGATCGTCGAGGTGCTACACCAAAAAAAATTTTGTACAGCCTTCAAAAAAAAATTTACATAAACTTTTTAAGTAGTATACAAATTTGTCTTCGAAACAAAATTCCTACCAATTCCTCTTTGACAGTGCACCAAGTTCAAGACCAACAATGTTTACGTCAACTCTTTTTTACAAAAATCAGACATACAAGTTCATGAAGACGATCAAATGCAGTCCGGCTAACTGGGAAAACGAAAAAAAATCGCGTGTGTGCTCAAATCCGACAATTTGGTATGCCAACACTCTTTTTGACATTGTCTGCTGCCATTTCATGTACCAATAATGCAAATACAAAAAATGCAAACACCAAAAATGCAGATACCCATTTGTAAATTGTACATCGGCATTAGACGATTACAATTTTTTAAACTTTTCATATTTTAGTGTTTTCTAACTTTTATTATTATTATTATTTTTTTTTTTTAGGCTCGTACGTATTTGCAGTCTTTACCTAGGAAACCCAAAATTCCATGGACAAGCCTATATCCCAGTGCTGATGTCCAAGGTGAAAAGAACATTTATATTGTTGTGAAAATATATAATTCACTAAAAGTAAAAATATAGTTTTGAGAAAAATTGCTGTATAACTCTAATAAATTATATACTGCATTTTTGAAACTATCAATTGTTTTTCAATCAATTTCCCACCCCTTCCAAAATTATATTGTGAGCAATAATGTTTTAATGAATATAACTTTAATTTATGTTTTTAAAGTAAGCATTGTTTAAATCTTTATTATTTCACTTATGCATTCTTTTGTATTTAAAAAAATCAAATTATATGGGCCTTGCATATGCATTAAAAATTTTTTTAAATGCAAAATACGTATGAAACTGTTAGCTCAAAATTAGTCTTCTTAAAAAGTTGCAAATCTTATCCCTTTCACTAGAAAAACTATTAACCATTATTATAGCTTAAATTACATTTTCATTTGTGCAATAGCCTAACTATAACTGTAAGAATATCAATAAGAGTTTAATTGGTGTTTAGTGTGGAAAACAGCAAGTTTATAGTAACTTAATGGTAAATTGATATACATTTTGGCTGATATATATTTTTATTATGCTGATTGCTTTGGTATTTCATTTATTCAACACAAATGTAGATTTATTTACCAGAAAAGCCATCCCCCACACACACACACGAAAGTGTTCTTCCTTCCCATATATCCAAATAACATTATCTAAATAAAAATTTTTATATACTGCTGGATTTTATGATGTTAAATACAAGTGTTTCCTTCATAAGAGGAAAAAATAGCTGAATATTAACCAATCATTTTGTTCTATTAATGTTGCTTCAATTTTATTGCATGATATATGTAATGGATGTAAAAAGTTTTTTTTTTTTTCATTACTAACTTGGCTGAATAAAATTTAATGAGATTCAAATGTGATACCTTCATTTTCAGCTTTGGACCTCTTAGACAAGATGCTTACTTTCAATTCACACCGGCGAATTTCAGTTGAGGATGCTTTAAGTCACCCTTACTTTGCAGAATATTATGATCCAGAGGATGAGGTATGTTATTAAACAAACTTAGTTAAGTTATTACCAAATTTATTTGAACAAATATAAGGTATTACATGTAAGTAAATTGGTTAAAAATATATTTATTTAATATTAGTTATCATAAATAAACGATACAGAAAAATTCCATGCAACTTTGGTGAAACAATTAGCTAAATCCATGAACAAAAATGGGAGATATTTGAAATACGTATGTGACGAACTGATTTCCGTCATGTGGAAAATTTAGAGAGAAATTTTTTGCCGATTTTAATAACGAGGAATTTTGATTTGTCGCCTTAATTTAAAATAATGTGAATCAGCAATAAATGCTATTGAAAGTAAAAACATAAATAGACTTAAAAACAAAATTAAAAAATTTGTTTAAAATTATAAAGAATCAAATTTAATATTAAATCAAATTATGATGATCACAACATGAATGAGAAATACAAGTAGCTATAAAATCTCTCAAATATAAATATTTTCCCATAAAGAAAGCGTTGTTAAAAAGCAAGGAAAAACCAGTATTGGACAAAAATAAAAAAAATGAAAGGAAATAAGACATTAAAATGCCGGATTACTGAGTGATATTTCCGTCAGTGGAAAAGACTGTCTTCAAAAAGCAGAATTTATGCTGACTTAATAAATTAAGTATTATTGTTGATTCTCCTTTCTTTTATATGCTGTGTAAATATATTATATAAAAATAAATTTTAATTAGATATTGCAATTAATAATGAATATAAAGAAATTTTGCTTTCTTTTTTTCTTCTTACTTACTTATCATGTGAAAGAGATTGGGATCTCCTTATTACAATGGGAGAAAAAAGTGTTATGCAATCATGGTAATTATTTTCCTATTTTTACAGATCCACATTGTTTAACTGCGATTGTTAATATGATATACTTTATTAACTGTTAAGCTGAAGTGTTAAAAAGAAAATCATAAAATTGGAATTTTAAAAAATTACAAGGAATGCTTCAATGTATAGAACAATCATATCTGCTGAAAATCTAAAGTTTCTTCATGCCAAATATATATATATATATATTATTATTATTATAACCATAAAAACATTAATTTCAAATAAGATTTAAAAAAATAAACTACAGATAATATCTATCAAGCTATGGCATTTTAATGTTTGTTAAGCATTTTACCAAATATGTTTAAAATTCCCTCTAAATTATATTTTAACAACAAATTTTATAGCCTGTTGCTGAGGAGCCTTTTAGGCTGGAAATGGAGTTGGATGATTTGCCAAAAGAGCGCTTGAAAGAACTTGTTTTCGAAGAGACTGTTGCTTTCCATCAGAGGATGCAGTCTGAGCAGCCCCAATAAGGTCTTGTAGTAAGTGGAAGATTGATTTATAGAATAAAATGAACGAAACTTGGTTCAGCGCACACCAATATTATGTATTTCTTTTAGTGAAAGTGAAGGTTAAAAAAAAATTGCTATGAAATCTTCTTAAATATATTGTTTAATCTAAAATTAATGTTTTAGGTCTTTATTTAACAATTGTTTATTTGATACTTCATTCTGACTGTATCATAATCAAATCTGAAAATTAGTGTAATGTAACCAAATTATAGTAAGAAAATTATATCAGTAATAGAATGTAATTTTACTTCATTTCACTAGTAAATTTTCTGAATGGATTGTTGTATAAAGGAGAATTTCTACATATACAGATAATTAAAGAAATGTTTGTAATACGTGTTAGAGTTTGTTAACAATGTTGATGATAAAGAAGCTTTTTACTGTCCAGCTTGAAATTAGCTTTTTTTTTTTTTTTTTTTCCTTTCCCCAATTAAAAATGAACTTGTGGTTTTTTTAGACATAAATGTTGTCATCTTTTTTGTTTTATTTATAAACTTTTTTTGTATTGTTTGGGCCAAAATTCTGAAATTTTTTTGAATGCAATTGAGAATAATATAACTAATTATCTGAATGTATGAATTTTAAAAATTCAGGTATTTGATTCATGTTAACCAGTGAAATTCAAGGCACAATTGTATAATATACCGAATTCTTCAATATCTAGTAACCTTCTTCTCTTCTGTAGGTGAAAAATATTGGTGCTCTCTAATGCAGAGTTCCAATGCTGATAAAAAAGTAAAGATAAATTCCTGACCTTGGATTTCCCAAGTATCTTCTGAAAATAAATGACTTCTTTGTGTCGGCCTGGTGCCAGAACGCAAAACTGCTTATGAATGTGATGTACAGTTTTCGTATTTTTTCCTCTAATCACTCTCTACCTGCTGTGCATTCATGGACCATCGAGTTTCTGGAAAACTGTGATTAGTTAGCATTTAAAATGATCACTTCTTTTGTGTTTTGAGTGTAGATGTGTTCTGATTTTTTACTTATCCCCCAAACTTTGATGACTTCTTTTGTGGGTTGTGAGGGGGTTTGGAAACAACCCCCATGATCTTTTTGTCTTCAAGGAAGTATGCACTAAGTGAGCAGTGCAGGGTGTCTACCTGTGTGAATTCAAACATTTGTTGAAGAAGTTACTAAATTCAAACATAATTTATTTTTATCCACACCTCTACTTCTGTTCCTTTAAAGTATTTCTTGGTGCTTTAATATATAGGATTCAATGTTTTGTACATTTTGAGCAAGTTGGTGAAATTACAAAAACATTCATGATATTCAGCCTAACAATGAGTTTTTAAATACATTCAATATACTAAATATCTGTAAGAGTTGATTACCCCCCCCTTTTTTAAAATCTAAATGAATCTCTGTATATTCATTAGATGAAAATAGTTGTAAATATTCACCAAGTTGTTCATTAATATGTTGCACTATTTAATGTATTTGTATTTGCACTCTAATTACATTTTCAGCATCTTAATTTTGAAAAAAGGAAATAAATTCATTATCTTATTATAATGAAAATAATTGTTTTTCTCTGAAGAAAAAAAAAAAAGAGCACTGAGGTATAACAACAGTTTGAATGATTTCATTGGTTTGATTTATATCATGAATGACTTTTAATGTTATGTGAATGACTTTTCATGTAGGTGTAAAAAATGCAAAGGAACATTTTTATTTTATTAAAAAATAATGTCTTCAATGCAGAATGAATTTCATAATATTATTAAATAATTGAACATTATAAACGTATTGCACAGTAGACACCTTAATAGAGAATTGTTGGCTGTATTGATGTTTCTGTGAGACATTTGTGCTATTTGTCAAATACATTTAAAAATGTGAATTTCTATAATATTATTTGATAGTCTATGTGAAATCTTATTCCATCATCTTTTCTGCAATGGATTCAACGTATATCATCTAAATGTAGGCTCAATTATCTCATCCATTTCTTTCATTGTTTCAAAATGAATTCTGTATTGTGTTGTTTAAGTATTTTAATTTTAGGAAAACCAAAGTTGTTTTATTTTATGCATCAGAATTTTTTTTTTTTAACCGTAACTTATTGCATTTGTCTATTTTTTGGTCAAAATGAATTTAGTTTTTAAGTCAATTATTATTAATTTTTTTTTTAGTTATGAAAGAATTGAACTGTTATATAGTTTGAGCCATTTCATTAAAAAATTTGTTACTTATTGACTTAAAATGAATAATGATTGTATGTGGAAATAATTGTGTTGTACTATTAGCTATATATATATAAATGAGTGTTTAGCTATTTACTTGTTGTCTTATTAAAAATGATTACATTTTTATAATTTAATTATTGAAGAAGTATTTTTTTCTATTTTAATTTTAAAATTTTATTTTTGTACTTTCCTTGATTAAAATGTATTTTTTACCTCATCTTGAAGAGTAAATTTATTCTAATCTATCTTTATGTCAGATGTATAGTAAATATATGATTTTAATACAATTTTGTATAGAGCATAAATGGATGTGTTCTTTTTTGAAAATTTTTAATTATCATTGTTCATTAAATTATCTAAAAAAATAACTCATGTATATAAATTAAATTGAAGAATATTATCAATGCCTGGAATCATAAAAAAAAAAAAAAAAAAAATCAAAAATATATAATATGTTAATTATTTTCTTGTATTTATTTAATCTGTTGTTTCATGAGTGATTGGCATTTTTATTTTAAAGACAAAGAAAAGATTAAAGGTTTTTAATAACCTTTTATTATCTATAAGGATCTTTTGTGTACAGTTGAATGGCTTAAGAAAAATAGTGATTTGCCAAAATAAATTATTTATAGGGACATACAATATGTAGAATTATAAGGAAAACATAAATTACATTAAAAATGATTTACTTAAGTTTTCTGGTTATGTCACTCGAAACATTTTTTTTACTTTCACATAAACATGTTATTATTTATTAATATAAGATAAAATATATTAAAATCATAATCTAATTACATTAGAACTTTTTAACAATTTTTTTCTTATTGGGTTACTTTTATAGTTGATTTATGCTTAAGATGTTTCCATTCTTAAAAAAAAAAATCAGTGAACGTTTGTGGAAGTATAAAAAGTATTATTAATCTAGACTTCTGTCAGCTAAATAATTAAAGTTTTATAGGAGTGACAGTGTTAGTTTCTAAATTCTTAAATATATTAAAGTATTTTGAAATGGATATTGACAATTTTAATTTGTGAAAATGAATAATATTTTAGAAAAATTTATCATAATTTTCCTCTTTAAATATTGTTATTCAGTTGTATAAAACATCTACTTACTAAATACTAATTTTGCATTTTCTTTCCTGTTTTACAATGTATCTATACAAAAAGAATGGAAGTTGCATAAATATTAAAGAGAAGTATCACATTTTTTAAATTATGCAGTTGTTTACAAAAGAAACTGTAAATGCAATCAATAATTATCATTTGAGTTCATGTTTTATAAAAGAAATATGGTTTAGCTGTTTAAAATAAAGCATGGAAATTTAATATTTTGCTATATAAAAGTTGTTTTTTTTGTGTAAGAGGATTAATAATGTACTGTTTCTTATCTTATAGGGTGAATTACTTTATTATTCTTATCTTATTTTTTTTTTTTTTACTTAAATGCTAAAAAATAAAATAAATTATAGGATTGTTGCCACATTTAGTTTTCTGTAATTATATTGATTACATGACATAAAAGAGAAGTAAGATGTTTAGTAATGAAAAGTTTTACACATTATTGTAACTCATAGGATTCTTTTTATCTTTTAAAATAGGACACAAGACATAAAATATATTCAAATTATTTAAGACTTATTTTCAAACTTTTTTTTTTTATTTTATCTCTTGAATAATTTTATTCTAAAATTATGTAAAGTATATTATTTTTATGAAATTTTTCAAAGTATAACTTTTATAATTAATGCAATTTTTAAGACAAATATCAGATTTAAATATATCACATCCTATATTTAAATTGGGTATTTTCATGTATATATATAAAAATATTTTATAAATAGGTGAAAAAAAGGTATGCTAAATGCATATATATATATATATATATATATATAATCTTATTGTAAAGAGTTATTGCTGTGTTCTCTCATAATTTATATGGATATTGATTGTGACTCACTTTTTCAAATGATTCACAAGGAAAGAAAAAAAAAAAAGTGGTCTTCATTCTAGTGTTTGTTAATTGTGCATTTACCCTAGCAGATATATGTGTGAATCAATCAGTTATTTGAATATGCATTGATTGGGAGTTTTCGCAGAATATGGAAGCACAGTACATTAGGAATAATGCTCTACTCATGCTGTTCATTAATCAACATTTTCAAAAGTTTTAACATGGTATTAATTAATTAAGCAGTATTACCAATTGAAAGTATTTTTGTTTTAAATGTATAGAAGCTATCTTATCTCTAAAATTAAAATCATCAAATTTAAATTTCATATCAATTATTTACTGTGTTGATTTGTTGAGAGCATATTGACTCCAAAATATTCCATTTTACACATGTTAATCTCTCTCTCTCTATATATATATATTAAATATTTTAGTAATTCTAATAAAAACAATATTTGCTCCCTGCATAATGATAGTTGAGTCGGGGTCTCTTTCCCGCTTTGGTTTGCAGCCAACTCCGGAGAACATCCTCTCATAGTCCTATCTTTTTTATCTCTCTCCCATCCATTTTATGCATCTTTTCCTTGATGGGGGTGATTGCCAACATTAAATTAGGATGAAGAGGCGGCAATTCTTTTTTATTAAATTCCTACCATTAGTTCACACTCTCCCTATTTATATCATGTTCAATCTTTTAAAAAATACTTTTCATTCATCCACTCCAGTTCAAATATTGTTGAAATAGTTTTTTTTTTTTTTAACTTGTAGTGAATGACACTGGATGTTAATACAGTTTTTTTCAAATATTAATTCATTAACTAAATTCAATTAATTAATTTTAATTTTTTTTTTTTTTTAGATTTAAGTTGCATGTATCGAATAATAGATGGTGACAGGTGTAAAATTAATTTCAACTTTATTTGTAAACGACTGCAATAGAGTGAAAAATGTAGGAATTGACTTAAAAATTTTTTTTTTTTTATATTACTTGTTTTTTTCTTTTGTGTGTGTGTACAGTTGTTCAAAACAACATATCTGCCGCTGAAGTCTGTTTCCGTTCGGCAAAGGCACCCCATCCATAAATATTCGAGCACAGATAACCAAAGTCTCAAATGTCTTGAGCCGCAGTTGTGGCATAAGTCCTGGAATGGGTCATCCCTTTGAACAGATCAGATTCGCATCCGGTAAGGACTAGGGATCATCACATACACCCTTCCAAGGGATGCATATGACATATACTATCACAACACCAGAATAATATAAAAATATATATATATTTATAAGTGCATATTGACACCAATATCAACACGACAGGTTTATATTTTCCTAATCATTTTTTTTTTCCATAATTAGCTACATTAGAAAAGAAATCAAAATTAAAGTACAATTTTATATTTTCGTTATTTAATGAAACGGCCAAATCTATTTATAGAATATCTATTATATATAATTCCCGTGTCACGATGTTTGTTCGCGATAAACTCCAAAACTAACCATCCGATTTTAACTTAAAAAAAAAAAAACAAATGTGTGTTTTGTTCCAACTTGAGACATAGGATAGTTTTTATTAAGATTTTTTTTTGTATTTAAATGCAAAATCGGTTAAAATCTACCATTGAGGAAGGCGCCAATCTTGCAACCCTGAATTTTCGCCAATTTCTTTAGGGTTGCAATACTACAATTAGAGGAATTCCTAGCTTCATTTTTCGAACAATATAATGACTATTTTTAGATGGCGCCGTGTCTCGATGCCTGTACTACATAACCGTAAAATTCTCATGTTCTGAATATTATTGTTTTATGTTCTACTTTAAATTTTGTGAAAATTATATTGTATGAAATTTATATTATTTCTATGCGATGTATGTAAGCATTACCTGATTTGATTATCAATATTTTTTTATTTTCTAAGTTTGAATTGGAATAAAATATATGGAATGAAAAGTTGTGAATCAAAACATTGAACTTTTCTATGCTTAAAGTTTGTCAACATGTGTTTTATTTGATTAAGAATTCTAAAAGGAAATGTGATCTGCAAGATAATATAATATAGACAATATAATTTTAAATAAATAGGATGAATTTTAAGGATTTTTTGAAAAGTGTGGAAATGAAGTAAACTCTGCAATTATTTGATATAATGATATACATTAAAATTTTATATAAGGTATTATAATAGTTGCAAGTTGAAAATCAAGGACATTTTTTTTAAAAAAAACTTTTGTTAATTGAAAAACAAAGAATTTGAGTTATAAATTTGAGTGATTTAAATATTGCCGAAGAAAAATTGATAAATGGTACTTTTAAGTTGGAAGTTATTTAAAGAAAACAAAACAACTAAATAAGTGTTTATATTAATAAAGGAGAATTTAAAACTCATTAACTTTTCCATTTGTTTTGTGATTTCTTTCATCATAAAATAATAAAACATTTTTTTTGTGAAGAAGAAAAAAAACACATTTTGTAAATTTGAATTGGAATTGGAATAAAATATATTGAATGAAAAGTTGTGAATCAAAACATTGAACTTTTCTATGCTTAAAGTTTGTCAACATGTGTTTTATCTGATTAAGAATTCTAAAATGAAATGGGATCTGCAAGATAATATAATATAGACAATATAATTTTAAAGAAATATGATGAATTTTAAGGATTTTTTTGAAAAGTGTGAAAATGAAGTAAACTCTGCAATTTTTTGATATAATGATAACATTAAAATTTTATATAAGGTATTATAATAGTTGCAAGTTGAAAATCAAGGACATTTTTTTAAAAAAAACTTTTGTTATTTGAAAAACAAAGAATTTGAGTGATTTGAATATTGTCGAAGAAAAATTGATAAATGGTACTTTTAAATTGGAAGTTATTTAAAGAAAACAAAACAAATAAATATTAATAAAGGAGAATTTAAAGCTCAATAACATTTTTATGTATGTACATTTGTTTTTATTTACGTTTAAAAGTTGGTTTTAATTATTTCTTATTTGAATTTTTATGCATTTTGTATTCATTCAAAACACCATAATACTAATATTTCTGTTCTAAATGCTTTGAAACTTCATGTAAAAGTTTTCTTTAAATGTATGAAAGGAATAGAACATGGAAATTAACCTAAATTCATAAATTAGTTTTATTTCAATTTTTAAACTAAGAATTTTTGTAAATTTGTAAAAAAAGTTTGTGTCGACAAACTTTAAGCATACAAAAATGTACTAATAATTGAGATATAAATCTGAAAACAGTATATTATCCACATAAGGATATTCCCAGCATAAAAATACTTGCAAAGAAAAAAAACTATTCATGTTTTATTTATTTTTGAATTATCAAGTTTTGCAACAATCACACATTTTTGCAATGTTTATCCATATTTTAAAGAATAAATTGTATAAAAAATAGTTAAAGTTGATATTTTTATGTGAAATTCAAAGGTTTTGAATATATTTAATCAAAACACTTGCAAAAAAGGCTAGATATTTTAAATTCAGGTCATTTCGTATTAAAAACCTTTGTAAATAGGAGGAAGTTGAAAAAAAAAAATTTTGTCGAGCAAATTTTAACTTTTTTCAAAACAAAGCTCAGAAAATATTTAGAGCTTTGGGGGAAAATAAAACTATATTTTTTAATAAATAAGACTGTGAACTTGATAATTAAATGGCATTTTAATATATTTACAGCATTTTTAAAATTAATATCCCTATTTAAAAGTTGTTTTTAGCTTTTTCTCAGAATGAATTTTTATGTTTTTTGTTTTCATGTGCAACACCATAACACAAGTAATTTTGATCCAAATGCTACAAAACTTTGTATTTATGTTTTTCATAAATGTTTACAGGTAATAAACCTCTGAAATGATTATAACTACATAAATATTTTTTATTTTAAATGTTAAGCTTGGAGTTACATGCAAATTTTGAAAGAATTTTGTGTCGACAGTATTTAAACTAGCACAAAATAATAAAGATATAAATTTACCAGGGGTGTATTCCCTGTAAAATGTTAGTACAAACAAATACAAACTTAGAAATTTCAAAAATATTGATTTGATTTTGAGTTGTCATGTTTTGTAACAGTATCAACTTTTGGCCACATTACCTGTCATTCCTGGCTCTACGTTTGCTGATGAGATTAACGCATGTTTGAAACAATCATTTTTATGGAAAAACGTTGAAACACTTCGATTGACCATAAATATGCGAGCACAATTACATAATGATCCATTGGAACAAGTATTTTCAAATCAATTACTGGAAGCGGTACAATCAGACTACATCAAAATATGCAATGCATCCAATTGCCATACAATTTCTGCTCTGTTGTTCGTTCAAAAATGAATTAATTGAGAGTGTATTTCCGGATATTCTTAATAATCACTTAGACCATAATTGGCTCAGTAATCGTGCAATTTTGGCAGCAAAAAATGTTGATGTTGATGAAATTAACTGTCAAATACAAAATTTATTGCCAGGCAATCTAATTACTTTTAGGGGCTGAATGGCCGTGGCTAGCGCTCGGTACCACAGGTTTCGGGTTCGAGTCCCGGCGGTGCCATGAATGTTTGTAGTGGCTCGAATCCACTTTAAACCGTAGGTCCCGGTCTAACAGGATCGTCAAGCGTTGCGGGAGGTATTGTTACTCCGCGTCCGTGGCTATCTTCAACTTGCATGCACCTCCTGGGTAGTGCTAAGCGAGTAACGTTTGTGCAGCTCTTGCCTTAAGGCATTAAAGGCAATTGTCTGAGTGGTTGCCAGCTGCGTTGGAACAAACAAAAAAAAAAATCTGATGACTTTTAAGTCAATCTACACCATTGCTGATGAAAATCAGATCGTCAATTTTCTGATTGAATTTTTAAATTCTCTGGATATGCCAGGAATGCCGTGACACAATCTTCGTCTGAAAATTGGTTCACCGATCATTCTATTGCGCAACTTAAATCCACCAAAATTATGCAACGGTACACGATTTGTCACCAGAAGAATTACCGGAAATGTACTTGAAGCAACGATATTGACTGGAAAGTTTAAAGGCGAAGTCGTCCTGTACCTACCTATGATACCATCAGAATCTACAATACCTTTCAAAAGTCTACAATTTTCGATACGTTTGGCTTTTGCGATGACAATAAATAAGTCGCAAGGGCAGACAACGGCTATTTGTGGCTTGGACTTGGAGAATCCGTGTTTCTCCCATGGGCAACTGTATGTTGCATGCTCACGTATTGGAAAACCATCGAATTTATTTATTTTGACGAAAGACAGATTAACAAGAAATAGTGTTCATCGCTTAGTTCTTAGTTAAATGAAAGTAATGATTATTAAAAATTAAATTAGGTAAAATAATTATAAAATAGTGTTAAAAATCAACATTATCTGCCTCATTCATTAAATTAATAAAAATTAAACATTTTCTATTCGTTGAAGCTTAATTTTACCTTTTCATCATTCTTTACCAATCACTTCCTGAACAATACCAATTATAGTATCTAATAATTGAACGAAATACAAGAAAGCCACAGCAACGCGTGGCCGGGTCTTCTAGTATATATATATATAGTAGTAAAGAATATCTCTAATAGTTGGTTTTAAGTACGTTTTTTTTTTTTATAGAAGGATGAAAATTTCAGGTCTGGGGCAATTATTAATTTCTCTGACCGTTTTGCAATCTCACTAGTTGTCGGATACACTACAAATTCGTGTTTGCTGTTATCTCACGGTTGGAATGTCTTAAGCACTTTCAAAAAAAAAAGAGAAAAACTTTCAAAATTGGAATCCAGTGTTTTCTGAAGATGAGGTAAATGTCATTGTTCTGCATTATTATTGCAAACAAAAATATGAAATTCATTAAAGTTTAAGATTACATTATTATGTGTCGGTTTCTTACTTCTCCACCTGCGCTAAGACTGTATGTTACTTATTTTGAGTGTGGATGTTATGTGCATTGTACTCATTCAATACCTTCTATTAGTTCATACTCTCTTATATATCTTGTTCACATTTTCAATCGTTCATAAAACACTTTTTATTCTTTCACTCAAGTTCAAATACATTTTTTTAAAACTTGTTGTGGTTGACACTTGATGTTGATACAGTTTTTTCAAACATTAATTCATTCATTAAATTCACTTCATTAATTTTAGGTGTTTTTTTTTTTTAGATTTAAGTTGCATGTATCTACCAATAGATGGCGCCAGATAAACTTAAAAAATGAATGAAAATTATTTATAAAGGACTTTCTGCAATATAGGGGGGGAAAAAGTAGGAATTGATTTTTAAAAAGTTGGTTTTATATTACTTGTTTTCAGATAAATCCACCTAAATAAAACGGATGGATTCCTCAAAAAGAAGCACGATGTTGAGGAGTCGGATTCTAGAAGTGAACAAAAGTGAAAGCAACCCTGATTACTGGGATGGAAGTTGTTTAAGCTTCAGTGAAGAAAGACCACCCTTTGCTGCCGTGTTTAGTCTGTGGATGCAAAAGTGGCAAAGGAATCGTTACTTCCTAGTAAATTGAGTGAACATTTTAAAACTATGCACGACAATTGAGATAAATCTATGATCTTTTTTAAAAAAAGATTGTCTGGACAGCAAACAAAAGAGACAAATTCTTTCAAAATTAAAATAACTGTTTCTGATCAAACTCAAATTGCTTCTTGTCAAGTCACGGAACTGATAGCAAAAACATGAAAGCTCATTCTTTAGGTTGGTAACTTATTTTGCCTGCATGTAGAACGTGAAAAATAAGCACGATTCATCTGTCCAACGTTACATTTAACAGGTGTTTTATGGAAATGCCTTCTGATATCGAGAATAAAATGTATGTAATAAATTTCAGCATTTAAATGCTTTCATTGCAAGTTGATGAGTCAACTGACATTACCAACAAGACGTATTCGTCCATTTTATTAATGAAGATCAAATAGCAGATCAATTTCTCATTTGCATAGACATTTGAACAGATGGGGCCTCTCCCATGGTAGGCTGTGTTATAAGGACCTTACATGTTTTGTAAAAAAAGGCAAAATGAGAATGTTATCGAAACTTCTTTTCTTTAGAGAAAGGCCTTACTGACAAAAATATTGGAAGGAAAATTAAGAGAAGTTTCAGATGGTAAACTTTATTAAAACAAGACATGTCAAATCACGTTTATTCAAAATGTTTGGAATCGAATGGATTCACAAGACAGCTGCTTTTACAGACTGAGGTGAGATGACTTTCACGCAGGAATACTTAATCCGAAATCAAGGAATACTTAACCTTGTCTTCCCCCGAGAACCTTTTGAAGAGATGGAGCAATTCCATTTTTGTAACATTCGGTGAGAATTTTAAATTGTCAGTTTACTAGGTTTGCTCGTGTATTTCAGAAACTCAATATTTTGAAAGCTTGTATGCATTCTGTCATCCTATAACAAAATGAAAACGTTTCAGACAAAACCAGAGATTTAGAAAAGAAAAGCTGTTGATGGTAATTTGGAAAAGTTTTTATTGACAAGTAGCATTTGCACAAATTAAATACTTCCAATAACAGGTGAACATTTAACAAGTTTGGAAGAAAAATGGAGTTCTTGTTTTCCATCACTTGACACTGAACAATACCATTGGATTAGAAATCCATTCATTAATGTAATTAAGTTTTATCATTGACAGAGGAAAAACAACTGGCGACTGATCGCCGACTGATGGAAGAGGTGGCTTCTTTAGAAATCTTCCCGGATTTCTATAAAAGAAAGAATGCGTGTCAATATCTAAAAAACTTTGAACATTTTGCTACAATTTTCTACATCCTATTCATGTGAATTAGAATTTTCTACCCTCACCACAATGAAACTTAAAAAGGGAGGAAATCTTCAATGTATTGACGAAGAAATGAGAGTTTTGTTCTTCAAATAGATGCCCAAACATTGAAGAAATCGCTAGGACACATAAGGCTCATGTTTCTCATAAACTTAAGAATGAATGAATTTTAGGTTTGTTTCGTTTTATTTTTCATCGCATTATTTGTGTGTGTGTAGTATTTGACTTAATTATTATAACATTTTTCCCAGAAATTTGTCTAGAGTGGCCCGACAATTGTTTGTAAAGGCTCGTTCACATTGAGGCGTTGAAGCATGAAACGTTGACCAATCATTAGCCTCACATCGTTCATCTGAAATCGGTTGAAATCCACCGCTTCGAGTTGACCCACTTTCAACTCTCAAATGCTTGCCGCGTCATGTGACTTCGACTGAGCCAATAGTATACCTGTCATCTAGTAGAAGTAACTGGAACTTCACTAGGTGTAAAGCGATTTCTGAAGTTTCGGTGTGTACGTGTTGAAAAATTGTCTTCCCTGCCGCGTGACGCGTCGCCGCCTCACGCCTCGGTGGGAACGAGCCTTAATGCTCCCTGACTTCAAAAAGTTTGAGAAACACTGAATTAGTGCATCACCCAGGGTTGCTTTAAATTTAACGCCAGTTAAATCCAACTTGCTTGTGCGTTATTTTTAAATTCCATATAAATGCAGCATTTTTAAAACTTGGCTTGTATTGAATATTTTGTCGCTTGATAGTTTTTAATTGATTTATTGGGTTTTTTTTTTTTTTTTAATTCCTTCTATTAGCTCACACTCTCCCTATATATATCTTGTTCAAATTTTCAATCGTTCATAAAATACTTTTCATTCATCCACTCGAGTTCAAATGCATTTTTTTTTTTAACTTGTAGTGGATGACACTGGATGTGAATACAGTTTTTCAAATATTAATTCAGTAATTAAATTTAATTCATTCATTTTTTTTTTTAGATTTAAGTTGCATGTATCTACCCATAGATGGCGTCATATAAACTTAAAAAAATGAATGAAAATTAATTATAAAGGGCTTTCTGCAATAGAGTGAACAAAAAGTAGGAATTGACTTTAAATTTTTTTTTTTTTTTTATATTACTTGTTTTAATATTTTTAATTGTCTTTGCGTGATGAAATAGATACTTGTTAGAGTGAATATTTCGAAAATTTTACTGCTCTTGTCGTTTAAAGACAGGATAGGTTCCGAAGATATCGTATAACATGTATTTTTTTTTCTTCTTAATTCTAATTCATAAATTTAATTATCATATATATTTTTTTATTTTTATGAACGAAACATATCAAAGCAAAAGTAAAACACATCAGTAATTAATCTTCTTTGTTCGTAATATATTTAGAATTATTGGATAAAATAGATTTTTCTAAAAGTGTATTCTTTACAGAATATATTTTATAGATGAAATAACAGATCTTTTTTTTTTTTTTTTTTTTTTTTTTTTTGATATACATAAACTTATTGGGTTCTTTTCAGAAATGCATCTAAGAAAAGTTCTTAGAATGTTATCAAAGAATTGATAGAATCTTCTACTTAAATAAGTAGAAAAAAATTCATGTATTGAAAACCATATTTGTTTTATGAATATATGTTATTATTTATAAAAGACTTTTCTGCAATAGAGTGAAAAAAAAAAAAGTAGGAATTGACTTTAAAATTACTTTTTATATTACTTGTTTAATTAATCAACATTTTCATTATGATTAAAATTTGTAACAACACATAGTTTATAAAGTAACATCGCTTTTAATATGAAGTTTTAAGAAAAGAAACGAAATCAAAATACGCTTATTTAATTATTTAAGACTTTATTGAATCAGACAGTTAAGTTTTTGTAGATAAAAGAAAAATAACACCTCAGTGCAGTTGTTGAATACAGAAAATATAACACAGCACAACATTTCCCTCGGTAAATCTCCAGGTAAATTTATTCTATGCTGCAAGTCAAGTAAACGGGTCGCTTCGTGTACATCACGTAATATAAAATGAAGGAGTGTTAAATTTAACTGTTCATGTACGTCAGCATTAACGATTAATACCGTTAACGAAAATTAACTGTTTTTCCCATCTCTAGTAGGTATCTGATTTCGTTACCAGTATGGTTAGTACACATACTTTTTAGACTCACCTAGCCCGTATTTGCTTGTTAAGAGCCTAGAATAGTAACAGACGGGCTGAAAAGTTCGTAGGCTGACACATAGATGGCGCTACTAGTATTAAATCTATATGATTTTTAGTTAGCCCTTACCTTCAAAAGACACGTGTATAAATTTGACAGCTGTTGCACTATTAGTATGTGAGTTATAGCATTTTAGTGAAGCAACTTTTGTTAGTTTAAAAAAAATGAATAAAAGGAATTTCGTGTGTTAATAAAGCATTGGTTTTTTGGCGAAAAAAAAAATACTATTGAAGCCAAGGCTTTGCTGGATAGACATTATTCGGACTTTGCACCAGGAAAATTAACCGTAGAGAAGTGGTTTGCTAAATTTAAACAAGGCGAAATGAGCACCGAGGACGATTCACGCAGTGGACGCCCCAAAAAGAGGCTGTTACCGACGAAAACATCAAAAGTCCACAAAATAATTTCTGATAACTGTAAAGTGAAGTTGATTGAGATAGCTGAGACCCTAAAGAAATCAAAGGAACGTGTTGGACATATCGTGAATGAATATTTGGATATGAGAAAGCTCTGTTCAAAGTGGGTGCCGCGCGAGCTCACAATCGACCCAAAGTAACAACGAATGGATAATTCTAAGCAGTGTTTGGAGCTATTCAATTGTAATAAACCCGAATTTTGCGTCGATATGTGACAATGGATGAAGCATGGCTCCATCATTTCACACCGAGTCCAATCGACAGTCAGCCAAATGGACTGCATGTGATGAGCACTAAAATGCTATAACTCACATACTAATAGTGCAACAGCTATAAAAATTTATACACGTGTCTTTTGAAGGTTAGGGCTAACTAAAAATCATATGGATTTAATACTAGTAGCGCCATCTATGTGTCAGCCTACGAACTTTTAACTTTTCAGCCCATCTGTTAATATAAGAGAGTACCCAACAGAGTTGCCAATTTGGGGCAAAGATAATCATCACGTGACTATTATATTCCGCACTGTCCCCTGTAAGGAGCGACATGCCTGCTTATGGATTTGTTTTCTTGCGTTACAGAGAAAAAAAAACTTTTATTGCCCTGCGGAATGGACTGCACTCATTTTGGATTAGCACGTATTTCAAGGTGTTGTTGGTTAACATATGCTAGGACAGCTTGGCGATTTTTGGCAGCACTCTTTACTATTGGCCATCACTACACTTGATGGTTGGTTCGAAGTGAGAAATAGGTCAACTATCAAGTAACGATTTTCAAAAGGAAGTGTTCATTTTTAGCTGTCAATAAATATAAATATAAAATTTTCTGAATATTTGGCATATATACATTCTATTAATAAATTTCCCGCCAAACTGATTAAAAAATAAGAACATTGGTATGGATGTTTTATTCTATTTCATATAAAGTGATAAGAGTTATGAACAAAATAACATTTCTCGTATTTATTTATCTTCAGTAGGCCCTCAGTTCAATAGAGGAGAACAATTTCTGTGACTTTTCAGATTACCATCCGTTTAAGAAATGGGTTGATTTCATTCCGTTTGGCCAAAGCATCGCAGGTAGAAATTCGATTCATCATGGGTTTTGTGTGTGTGTGTTAATTGGTGTGGCACCAAACATCAAGCTTCTTTTCGAATTCAGTTTTGTGCAAATGGTTTAAAACTGTTTTATGGCCGCTCTTTAGCTCCTGGGTGATGCTAACATGCCGGTCAACTTTGGTTATTTCTGTGATTTTATCAACATTTTCGACGACTTGCCTACCTGTGTGAGGTGCATCCTTAACATCAAAAATACGTGAACGGAATCGACGAAACCAAAATTGCACGTAATTGGCTGTTACCTTATCGGGATTATGAACATCATTTACAATTTCAGCCGCTTGGCCTGCATTTTGCCTTTATCAAGAACAAAGTGGGAAATGTACCCAATTTTCTCTTTGGTGACTTCCATTTTAACACCCTGTAATTCACAATTGAATGGACTAAACAAGAAACAGCAAAATAATTTTTTTAGTGCAAAATGTCACCTTTCCAACGAGCATAAATCTGAAATTGTTTGATCAGTGCTTTACGAGATATTGATCACTACAGCCATCTAACGAAAGAATAATGGATTTCTTTTTCTTCAACCTGATATTACTACTTTATAGTTAGGAGACATGAAATCCTGAATACAGAGACAGTACTTTGTACTTAACGGAGTTCAGTATGAAACCAATAAAAAAAGGCTTTACCGAAAGAGTACGTTTGTACAAATGCTAATACACCAGAGAGGGAGAACAATGAACAGGTGTCCCTTAGTACGGAGTAGGATCTTCCTTAACTGCACCGAGTGGCTGGCGCTCAGTACCAGGTTTCGTGTTCGAGCCCCGACGGTGCAATGGATATTTGTAGTGGTTCGGAATCCACTTTAAACCGTAGGTCCCGGTCTGTTTAGCCTGAAGTTTGCACAAGATGACCGTAGAGCCACAAACCAAACCAAAATCCTTTACTGCAACGGTGGCTTAGCCCCGTTTCTCCATACTCAAAACAAAGTTATCCAAGGGCTTCTGAGGTCGTAAGAATGTCCATTCCTCAACGAGCACTTTTTCCAGTTGTTGGGCGTTTTTCTTCGCCGAATATAATCGCACCGAAATAGACTTTATTAGATTGGTGTTATTATTTAAAACAAGTAATATAAAAAAAAAAAAATTTTTTAAAGTCAATTCCTACGTTTTTTTTTTACTATTGCAAGAAAGTCCTTTATAAATAAGTTTCATTCCTTTTTTTTTAAAGTTTAGCTGGCGCCATCTATTGGTAGATATGTGCAACTTAAATCTAAAAAAAACTAATATTAATTAATTAAATTTAATGAATGAATTAACATTTGAAAAAACTGTATTCCCATCCAGTGTCACCCACTACAAGTTAAAAAAAAAATGTATTTGAACTCGAGTGGATGAATAGAAAGTATTTCATGAACGATTGAAAATTTGGACAAGATATATATAGGGAGAGCGTGTGCTAATAGAAGGAACTGAAAAAAAAAGTAAAGTGAAGTAAATACCTATTCTTCGAGTCTGAGACACATAGTCTCAACCGCCAATTTCGGATTCGTGTCCACCAGCACCTTCCACCCGTCCGATTGTATCACATCCTGAAAATGTTCGAGCGCGAAATCTAGGGCAGCGCGCTTCAAATCCGCGTCCTGGTGCAGGTCGGCGAGGACGAGCGCCTCGCAGGCATTGGAAAGTCGGAGGTGGGCTTTCAAGTGGGACAAACACGTCTCCTTCAGAGTGAGGACCTCGTAGGTGTCGGCGGCCGAGTACAGCCGACAGGCGTCCTCCCAGTCCAGCTCTTCGACGTCGCCTGTGTACACGTACTGGAGCATCCATCGCACCGTGCAGTGGTCTAGGTTGTACAAGTCGACGCTGTCGCTTTCCTGTATCTCGAACACTGGAGAGTGGGCGCCCAGGAAGAGCTTGTGTGCTGGAAACGAGACATCGTCTGATTTCAATTTCACGTCATCATTGCATAATGATCCATGCTATTCTTCGAAATACGAGCATCGGCATAATGGACAAACTCTTGGAGATATTCTGCGTAATACGAACACTCACACAACAGAGAAAGAACATCGTCAGGCAAATACGTATTTTCCTCCTCCATGAGTCTGTCCTTCGTGATGTGCGATCTGAACTGCCTCTGCTCGTCTGCATGGGTGTGGAACCGGATTTCTTCCCCGAAGCACTTCAATTTGCCTCCTGCCGCGTCTAGGACATAGAACTGGATGGCTGATATTTTTATCTTTTCGTGCGGAGAAGTGAACTTGAAACCGAGGACTTCGCCCTCGCTTTCATCCGTCGCCAAAAAAAGGCCCACGTCCATCAGGTGTTCGTACTCTGTGGCCGAATGTATCGCGCGGGCGACTTCCCGGTCGCATCGCAGGGCACCGAACTGCTTGATGTTCCACACGAAGGACCTCTCTTCCACCGCCACTCGGGTTCGGGCGAAACACTCCCGGCTTTCTACCTCCGCGCCGTCGGACCTCCACATCCGGCATCGCACAGTCAGCGCGTCGTCGGGCAGAAACCTGGATCTCCTGCGAACGAAGACGTCCTCTCCACTTTCAAACATCAAAGATCCTTCAGCCGCGCCCTTTTGGATCACTTTCTTTTCCATGGTCCGTGCGGTGAGCACGGAGCCGTCTGCATCCAGAAACGTGAGCTCGAGATTCATTTCGACGTCGTTCACGCTGCTGCAATCACGATCTCTCCAAAGGTAGAGTCCGATGCTATTTCCGTCTCTGTCTCTGGGAAACAACCGCAACTTCCATTTCGTTCCCTCCATCGTGCCCGCCGCAAAGGGTGGACTTTCAATCATTACACACCGACTTTGCCAGAAGTAGCTCATGTGGTCGATTCTCCACGTAACCGTGAAGCAGTGGCTTCTCTCCACATCACGAGAAGCCATTTTTCGCTGAGGGTAGTACCGAGGGTAGCAAGAGGAAGCACCGATTGAGGCGAAAGGGAGTTTCTCCTTTCGAAGATTAAAATTCGTTGTCTAATCAAATGGAATCGCTCGTTTATCTGAGCCGTTTTCGCTAATGTTCTCCGCAGTGCAGAAACAAATGCGAAAGAGAAATTTCCCTGTTTGAAATAAAAGCTCCGTATCTGATGAAAAAAAAAAATTTTAAAAACCCCTAAATATTCCCCAGAGTGTTTTCCGAACAGGTATCTTTTTACTTTATTTCCTTTTTTTTATTTATTTGGCAGCACGAAACTGGGAGCAAAAGAAACCAAAAATTTAAAAAAAAAACCTATTTTTTAAAAACGTTATGCTTGGATTGTGTTAAATATATAAATTTGATATTTACATTATTTCTGTTAAAGGATTCATTTTTTAAGTCGGCTTTCTTTCATATCATTGTTTGGAAGTAGATAATGTTATCGATCCATTTAAAGAGAATTTATTATTTTTTTATTATTATTTTTTATAGAAATTTTTATTATTATTTTTATTGAAATTTTATTATTATTTATTTTTAGGATGCTGGAGTTCTCACTTTAGGTTTGTAATGATTTGCATATGTCTTGCATTTAAAGCCACGTTTACATTTGAATGGGTGAGCTATGGGCGTTTCCGCAAACGTTTTTTTCGAGCGTTTCCATGTGACAGAAAAATAAACCATTTTTTATATACTGACTCGTGATAGTCCTTCGAAAAATCATAAACCCTTTGATACGTTACGATTAGGGATTGCAATATCGAACCAAAAGTTCAATACCGGTATTCGGTATTTTTAGATCTTAATACTGGTAGTAGAAATTTTAGAAAAAGAAAGAAAACACAGATGTTTCTTTGTTTTATTTGACAGTTTTGTTACAGAATGTAAATATCACAAAAAAATTTTAATTTATAAACTATGACAGTATATAAGGAATCGCAAAAAGTAAAGGAACATCTTATTTATTTAAATCACAACGGAGTGTAAATATCACTATTCAGTCTGTGGTACTATTACAAATTTTTGAAATGTGATCTTAAAAAACATAATGCATCAATTGTACTATCATTAAGCCTGGAATGTAATTTTGTGCAAAAAATACCAGCTGTCGAAAACGCTCTTTCAGCATCTACGCTAGTTGGTGGAACTGTTAGCAATGCACGATATACATTTTCCAACTGTTTACCTCTAAATCCCTCACCTTCAAATAAATCTATTTCTCGTCGGATTGTTTTGGATATAGCTGATTTCTGTATTGTATTTTGGTTTGTTGAAAATTTTTCAGTTACCTTCCAATTCCAATTTATTTATGAGTATCTATATAATAAATCTGAAAAATATTTTGAACTCTAAAGTATGATATGCAAATACAATGTGAATAACAAACTCACCAATTTAAAAACTATCGAAATATTAAACATTTTCTTCACAACTACAACCTTGTTTTCACAGATAAGAATTTCTAGTTTTCAGATAAAAATTCTTTCACAGTTAAGAATTCTAAATTTCTAGTAAATACCGAAAAACGGTATTTAAACTTGTGAATACCGGTATTACAAAATTGTTCAAATGGCTCAGAATACCGGCATTCGTTATACTGGTATTGCAATCCCTAGTTACGATAAATCGATATTACCCGGTGAGTCTTTTTCCGAGAGCCGACAGGTATTTCCGCATATCTTGCGTTTTCTATTCAGGCTTATGCAAGCCGGTTTGGAGTGTGAGAACACACGTTCACAATTCACGCATTCAAATGATGACGCGCATTCTAAATGTTTAGAATTTAGATTCATTTTGATCGGTTGTCAACATTTTTGACTGTGACCGAAATTTGGCCAGGAAAATCCAGGCAAATGGGAGAATTTGGCCGCAATATAAAAAATTACATAGGAATAATTTTTTTCTCAGTTCTATAGGATGTAAAACAACGCCCTGAATCTATAGGCACCATTTGCGTGTCTGTGAAAAATTATTTCCAGAAGTTATGGATATGCACTTGCCGAGTCCAAATTGCGCATTTGCCAATATACGCTAGGTCCATATCGGTCCACTATGGGCCTAGCACGTGCTAACATTTGTATTGTGTCTTGCTGTGTTCGAGGCATTAAAATGAGTGTGAAAATCTTCATCAATTTCACCAAAAAATGAATTTATGAATAGAGGTCACCTAAAATGTGATATAGAATAAATAGTATGCGTCGAACCTTATGGATGGAAGCAATCAGCTTGGAAATTAACATAATGCTAGACAGTGAACATTAGGATTGCGAGATACATTTCATCTGGTGATTTCCATAGTAACGTCATCACTCAACTTAATTGATGGATGGTATTAATAATGTTAACGTGTGACTGAAACGATTTTCATGTGAATATTTTTTTAATGTCTCCTAGTGACCAATTGAGGCCTGAATGGCCGAGTGGCTAGCGCTCTGGTGATCGGTACCCCAGGTTTCGAGGTTGAGTCCCGGCGGTGACATGGATGTTTGTAGTGGTTCGAATCCACTTTAAATTGTAGGTCCCGGTCTGTTTAGCCTAAAGTGGGCACAAGATGACCGTAGAGCGGCAAACAAATCTAACAAACCTAGTGAACAATAGGGTTTATAAAGCTTCCTTTAATTGTAACTCGATGTTATCAGGATTCAAGTTCCGTTGGAGAGGACTGCCCTTACGATGAATTGAAATGATTAAGCAGATTTAGCACTTCTCTTACTGATAAAGGATTCCATGCTTGATGGCTGCCCCTATTTCGATAACTCAAGGGATGCTAATACTCAAACTTCAATAAGAGGGCAGTAAAGGATCCATTTATTTGTATGAAATAATTGCTTTTCATTTTGCTACAGTTCTGTGTTTCACTCTCCCATTCACATCAAGATAATACTATTTTTTGGGGAAAATAAGTAGTGCAGTGAATGGTTTTTTTTATCAAGTTATAACATTTAAATTATTTCGGTGAGCAGCAGTGCAGCGCAGGGAGATTTTTCTTTTGCAATACAGATATTAAAAAAAAAAAAAAAAAAACAGCGTCATACTATCGTTTTCAAAAAGCAATGGTTTGCGGAAACTGTTTATTCATCTTGTTTAAAATAATATTTAAAAAAATTGTTCTAAAGTCAATTCTACTTTTTTTTCATCTATTGCAGAAAAGTCCTTTACAAATAAAGTTGAAATTTTCCTCTTGCATCTGGGGCCATCTATTCGTAGATACATGCAATTTAAATCTAAAAAAAATAAAATTAATGAATTAAATTTAATGAATGAATTCATATTTGAAAAAAAAAATGTATTAACATCAAGTGTCATCCACTACAAGGTAAAAAAAAAAAATGCCTTTGAACGTGAGTGGATGAATAAAAAGTATTCTATTAACGATTGAAAATTTGAACTAGATATACATAGGGAGAGTGTGAACTAATAGTAGAAATTGAAAAAGCCACAATGATCTTAACGCAATTATCTTTTCTGATAATCTACGATGATTCCAAAACAGTACAAATTCCTTTTTATCATCACAAGAAATAAACTGCCTATCGCATTGATTAGATGATTCGAAGTCGATCTTTTGCACTCTCATCAAAGCAATGGAGAGGGAGCAATGGATCAAAAGACTGAACTCAGCTGTGGACCTTTCATCGTTATTATTATTTTTCCTTAGCTCGTGATAGAGATAGTTTGACATCTGGGGTGATGTTGCCACCACTCAGGTCGGCTCAAACCTAAGTGTGATTTACTTACTGTTTCTTCGAAATGAATTCCTCAGTTAACGAAATAAAACTTTTATTAATAGATGTAAAATGTAGGAAAATAAAAAGCGAGAGTAAATAAAAAATAATATTACTATTCTGTAACAAAAGCTTGTAAAAACATTTTTATTAGACGAACCTTTTTCGCTGAAACCAATTTCGTGGATAGATTTATGCATATGAGATATTATGACTTCATAAACTTTGATGCCTGGTTGGATGGAAAATGGGCAAAAGTGACACAGTCGAACGGATTGAAACTGGTGAAAAAGGATGGCTTTAAAATAAAATAGAAATAGTTTTCATTTTCAATAAATGAAATTTAAATGACCTAACATGTAAGAAATATTAGATAATAATAAAAAATTTTACTTAAAAAACTTTAAAAAAAAAAATGCTTTGCGCCGCGTCTGTCTCACTAATACCCCTCCCAAGTAATGGATTCGTCCGTTTCCACCTTTAAACCGGATGCATATCTTTTCACACAATGTGTGGGGGAACTTCACTGTACTGCCAGTTGACTTTTCTATGGTTGGCAATTATTAATGTTTAAATATTGGGGTTTTTTCAATTCCTTCTATTAGTTCACACTCTCCCTATATATATCTTGTTCACATTTTCGATCGTTCATAGAATACTTTTATTCATCCACTCCAGTTCAAATACATTTTTTTAACTTGTAGTGGAAGACATTGATGTTAATACAGTTTTTTTCAAATGTTAATTCATTCATTAAATTTAATTAATTCATTTTAGTTTTTTTTTTTTTTTTTTTAGATTTAGTTGCATGTATCTAATAATAGATGGCGCCAGATGTAAGATGAAAATTTCAACTTTATTTGTAAAGGACTTTTCTGCGATAGAGTGAAAAAAAAAAGTAGGAATTGACTTTACTTGTTTCTTCTTTTTGTTAATATTTCTTCGAAATGATATTAATCTTTCAAATTTTTAAGTAAAATAATTTTTTAAATAACTTTTTAATTTTTTAAGAAACCACATTTCTTCATGTGAGGTCATCAAAATTATGAATCATCGTCATGACGTTTTTGTAATAGTGTTCGGTTGCATCCTCGTCTGAGCAATTGCTTTCTACATCGGACAACATCACGACCTGCAGAAGACTCAGGCACCTGATTAGTATAGAAAGACCGGATGCTACGCTTTGCACTCAGCCGAGAAGCGATGGAATCACTATTCATAGCAATATTGCACGT